>VDFB02038989.1:0-116255 GCA_007258455.2 Sequoia sempervirens
TTTTCAAATCATAAAGATGTATTTTGGTTGCTTTTAGTGTATGTACAACTTTCTTTATTACAATTTTCATAGAATCTAGCTCTCCATCTTTAGCCTCCAGCAGCCTTGACCACATTTCACTTTCTTTCATTAATTTCTCTTCCCTATCTTTTAACATACTGTAGAGGATCTCCAGTTTGTCTTTACATTCATTTCTACACATCTCTAATTCATCTTTCCAGTGATGTCGCTCCTGAATGTGATTAAATTCTACTTTCTCATTTTGTTCAAATAGGCAACGTGCCTTTTGTTGAGCACTTGCAATTTCAGATGTGAAATGCCTCTCCTTTTCCATCCATAGAGCCTCATTCCTTTCTTCAACTTCTCTCGCTTTTGTGATAACCAAATTCAGTTCATTCTCCAGCCTATTCTTTTCAGTCTCCAATTGCTGCATTTCATCTCTCAACCTTTCAACATATTCGACTTTGAATGACTGCCTAGCATGCTTTTGATAGTCGGAAATTTTCTGAGAACCGTGTAACTGTAACTGTGCCAATCTTTTGAAGAAGTTGATAAGTGTGAACATTGTGTTTTTTATGGAACCTGCTCGAAGCACAGAATTTAATTTGATAGCTTCCCTGTGAAGCTGAATTAAGAACTCCTCTAAATATTTCAACCTGTCACAGGTTTCCGTGTGTCTTGTCATCTCTGCTTTCCATAATTCTAGTATTTTATGGCCTACAAGCTCGTATTCCTTGTTTTGACTAAAAGGAAATGCCTCCACATCCTCACTAACAATTTCAACTGTTGTTTCACAGTTACTGCTTACTTCCAAAGGTGGTTCTTCCTGCTCATTCAACTGCTTCGATTCACTGTCAACTGTCCCACTTCTTGTTTCAAAGACCTTCCATGTTGCATCCTTCTTCTCTATATGGCAAACATTAATATCATGTTTTCGCTCCTGAAATTTATTCTGATACATATCAACTGTTTCTGTTTGAAGTTTACTTTTCTCTGTGCATTCATTTCCAAATAGTGCCATTTCTAAATCATCCCTATTAGCCTTCATCTTCAACTGTAACTCATCCATCAGCATCTCAAATTTGACAGCATTTTGAACCTTTGAAACAAGATGCTCAACATTTCCATTTCTACTGATGCCTTCAATTACATTTTCCTTTGCTATTAGACTCTTAAACTGCCTCGCTTTCATGTCAGTACTGGTCAAGCATTTTCTTTCAACGCTAACAGCTTCGGAGGTTACATCATTCATCTCTTTCTGTAGGAAATAGGTTTGGCTAGGCCGTTTCTGACATAAACCTTGAGTGTCTGAGGATGTCATTTCTATGGAATCGTTAGCCTCTAAATCATCTCCTGCAATGCTTTTGCTACTAACCCTAGCATGTTTACATGCTCCAGATTCTTTACAATTTCCAGGCTTTGTTTCAGGCAATCCAGTGCTACACTCTTCCTTCACAGGAAACTCTATGTTAGGAATCCAGTTCTCCCCCTCGCCAAACCCCAATTCCTTACTTACATCAAAAATTTCTTCACGGATATTCACATTACTTATATCAGAAAGAGCCCTGGGACTATAATTGCCATCCTCTATCTGGATCTTTACCAACCTCATCATATGCATACAATTGGTAGCAGAGTTCTCTTAAATTGACCCAGGTCCCCAATTCCCTTTGACACTCGAAGAATATCAGTTTACACCATGCA
Organism: Sequoia sempervirens; assembly: GCA_007258455.2. Taxonomy (NCBI): domain Eukaryota; kingdom Viridiplantae; phylum Streptophyta; class Pinopsida; order Cupressales; family Cupressaceae; genus Sequoia; species Sequoia sempervirens. The sequence goes on from VDFB02038989.1 coordinate 1,705, forward strand.
GTGCCCCAGCATAGGGTCTTTATGTTGTCCTGTTGAAATCCAGCAAATGGGGCATAGTTGTCAGAATTTTCCAAAACTGCTGATAGTTCTAAAATACCAGTTCTGGTAGCAAAATAAAATCAAACAACAGAAAACCTGCTTCTTGATATACAAAGTGCATTGATTTTAGAAGGTTGTAGCATCCAATTTATTGAATATTTCTGTGCTAGATTGCTGGTTTGTTGTAGGATAGAAATGGAATGATTTGTGATATATTTCTCAGACAATGAAAAATTATTCAGTATCTAGGCAATATGTCGAGAAATAAAATAACATTTTCATTGGTATAAAATGCATCCGTAAGTGGTGATCCCTGATCAACCAAGTTTCCTTTTGTAAATCTTTGAACGATACATGCATACTGTATAGAACTCCATTCTATATCATTTACAGCTTTTTCCAGGCTATGCTCAAAGTTTAAGGGGAAATTATAAGTTGTGATCCATACTATGCCACACCAAGATTTAACAGTGTTCGTTTTCTCATTAACAAGATTTAAGTTCATTGCAGTGTTTTCTGGGCCAAAAATAGTATCAGGATACTTCAGTGTAACATGTTTCTCATTCTTGTTTGACATCTTGCTAATCCAAACACCATAAAAGGCTTCAAAAGTAGGCAAAAATCTCTGGAAGATCTCAAGTGAACTTTAAGCATAGCACATGTATTTTCAAATTCAAAATGAAAAAATAGCGCAATGAATTCTGCAGCATCTAGAGATATCCATCTTAGGAATTTGTTTCTACATAATTGTAGATTTTACAAGTTCAGAATTCTCATATTCTAAGCTCAGCATGATTTCATCAAAAAGTTGGATAGGAAATATGTTTCCTCCCAACTGTTCATACCACAGAATCATTCTCATGCTTACCTAGAGTCTAGGTAACATGAAAGCAGAGAAGTTCACATTGGAGCTTGGGTAAGATATTATTTTATTCCTGACTTTTTTTATACATTCTAGGTCATCATATGCATGCTTATGTCTGAGAAGGATTTTAAGCTCAAATTAAAATTTGTAAAGGCCATTCCTGTTTAGCATTATCCATGAAATTATCTACCACAGACACAGTCCAACAGCTTTGGTAAGCATCTCTTAGGACCTGTAATCTCACACTGTCACATAAACTATTTGAACTAAGTAATTAGGTATCTATAATATTCTAATCACCATTGAATGTCCAGTGAATCTATATATCAGCTTTATAGATTTCTGCGTTGTATGTTGTTTTGTTTAAGGGATTGTTCGGGTAATAGTACCCTGAGGGCTGTCAGGTTGGCAGCCAACAGAGAATAACTTTCACCTTTTGAACAATTTATAATTCTGTTTTAACTTCCTGATCTATTGATAGGCAAGATATGCTAATTATAAGGTGAGAAAAGCTTAAAATTACAAATTTGGGGTTACAAGTTATAACTTGTGTACCTCGTTGATTTAATTTCACAACAAAAGAAGAGTTCATAATAATGTTCACAAGGGAACTCAAAAGTATAAGTTAAAAGCAAAATCAGGAGAGTTAAAAGAACACCAAGAGCTGACAAGTAAATAATACTGAAATCGAGAAAAAGTATGAGAACAAAGTGAACCTAAAACGGCTAAACCCTAGATAAGTAACACACAATAAAGATAAAGTCATATGACTCGAGTACAAATAACATGTGAAAAGAAAAGAGCAAAAGTGAAATTGCCATGTGCAATGACAAGGGTCAAGGAACTAAACCCAAAAAGGAAAATCCTAGAAAGCATGGGGCAAGATAAAGATAAAGCAATACATTCCTGGTAGAAATACCCATCTGAAAGGAAGAGAGCCAAGGACTGAACCTAAAAAATACATTTCCAAGACAGACCCTTGAAAAATATAGATAAGAAAGAAAATTGTCATTCTTGATTTTTTACTACACATAAATATGTTGTCCTTGCACACAAATATGGGTAAATACATAAGTTGCTTGGCTTTTAAAGAGTCAACATGGGCTTTCATTATTTCTTTGTGAGAAAAGATAAGCTCAGTCCCTCAGACAGCTAAAATAATAATAAAACCTCTACTGATAAAACAAATTTTGAGATATCATTAGAAATCTGAAAACCTCCTCTTACATACTCTTACATCAAATTCTGAGATACTTAGAAATCTTGAAAATCTTCTTTAGAGAACACCCTATCAACCCCAAACTTGGTGAAACATTGATATATCCAAAAATTCTCAGAGGAAGCGTCACAAGAGAGACTCAGAACATAGGAACAAAAACCAAGACACAAGAGAGACTCAGAACATAGGAACAAAAACAGTTTTATTCGGATACATTACAAAAAATATTTGTATTATATTAAAGTAAAATCAAATTGCAGCTACTCACCTAATGAAAGAATATTTATGACATCCTAAAACTGTTTTCACTAGACCACCACTGGCTTATGTTGGAAGTCTTTTAAGGGAATACCATTTTCATTTCCTGAAGCAGGCAACGAAAACTTTGACATGTTTGACTTTTCTATTCCTCAAAATTTTCCAATCTCAATTCCTACCCTTTTTTTCCCTTAATGTTTGACCTGAGGCTCTGACACTTTGAATTTCAAGTTTATTTTTCTCTATTTCCAAAAAAAAAATCAAAATCATTTCCCGTTAGGTTTATGCTTAGGATCCTGCCCTGAGACTTCGGATTGCCCGACTTGGTATAACATTGGTTTTGCACTCAGGTTAGGAAGTTGGGGGCCAGGGTTGGGCAATGAAACTTTATGCATCCTTGTTGCAGTTATAGTCCAGTTTATCTGGCTGTGGGAGTTTGAACCTGGGTTACTCTGCCATTACAGAACAACTCTTTGGGTATTGATTCCTACGAAGTAATTCCTATCATTTCAACTGCTTTCATAAACACAAAACCTTTGTGATTTCTTTAGCCTAGCCATTCCTTCATCAGATTTTCCAAGCACAAACTCTTGATGCGAAATAGATGCCACCGAATCTAAGTAAGCGAGGGTCTAATCTGGACGATTACCTACAAATAAACTGCTTTCAGGTGGGCTTAAATTAACATTTCAGCTTTTAAAAACCTTAAACCACTTAACAATCAGCTAAAAACAAAACGCAAACCACTGTTGTCATGTTCAGGATCATTCTACAAAAACATGTAATAGGCTCAACATTACCAGTTGCATTCAATCAAATACCCCAACATATTTTGGCACAAATGCAAGAAAAACAATGCAACAAATATCGCCTAGTTGATCAGAACTTAGAAACCCATCAATTTGGTGCAATTCTGTACTACTTTCATGATCATTTACAGAGCAGAGTGAAAGAAAAAAGAGGTCAACATTTTTCCCAGCAGTGACAAAATGTATACACTCGTAACAAAAAGTACGAAATGAGACCTACCCACGTTTTATTGGCCTGCAAACAACAGAATCTTGCGCCGAATAGTCCATTAATCTGTCATGTGAAAGATTAGAATAGGGTTCAAGCAAGAAAGAAATTAGAGGGAAGAACAATAAGTGAGCAGAATTTTGAAAAAGAAAGGCGAGGATAGAGAAATAGACGTTGGTAACTAGTGATTTTTGGAATGAAATTAGAAATGTTTTTAATGCAGTCAAATGGGATTTGTAAGTGAATGGAAATACTAGACGTGCGCGCCGCCGAAATAAGTGGACGTCTCATAGTTTCTCGTGTAATATTATTTTTAAAATATATTTTCGTTAAATTATTCCTTGATTTTCTGGCGGCAGTAATTAAATTGCTCTTTTTGGGGAACCTAAAAAGCACATGCCCTCCTTATTTTGAAAGGAGAATTGGCAATAATTGGGACGCCGGTAATCATATAACCTTGTGGGGGCAATCGAGTTTGTGGGTACCATTCTATTTTGCCGGGCAACATTAAAAAGAGCCCCATGTCATTAGTGCTTGTGAGGATTGTTTTTAATATATATATTTTTGAATTATTTATTAGGGGAGAGGGCTCAGTAGTCGTGCATCCTAACTTCGCGCTTCTAATTATCCTACGTCGAAATTTCAAATCACTCCCAATTTTTTACAGCAGCTTACTTGGCAAGTTCTCTGCTTATAACTAAGGTTTTAGGGCCACATCATCAAATATGATGCCACATCAGCATGTGTTTTTGTCAAGGTGTCCAAAAAGGCCCCAAAAAATAGTGAGACCAATTCTCGTGCATTACATCATGAGTAGTTGAGCGCTGATGTGGTATCACATGATTGGTTGCTTTTTAGATCAAAAGCATACATTTTGTTTAATTATGGGTAGTCAAATCACAACTATTGGACATTATATAAACGACTATTGGGTATTATATTTACGATTGGGTGCGCAACTATTGGACCCTGCACAACTATTGGGCCCTCTCCCCTAAGTCGAAAGTGTTCTCTATTTGAAGTGGATGATCTGTTTTTTGTATCAATAGTTGAAAATTGAGAATAAAGATGCAACACAAAATTGAGGATAAGGATGCAAGAAGATTGTAATTATCTCAATCATCATATATTATTCTAAGTGAGCCAAACTTTGTCATGCGATCAAAATTCATAGTAGAAGAAACAAAATCATTAGAAACATAAAAAGTATTTCGTGGGGTCAATAGTTGTTTTATTTTTTTGCAAAGGCATTTCCAAGTAATTAAAAACTTCCCTTGCATTTCATTTCATGTCTAACAAGACAACTTTTTAGAATAATTAAAAACTTTCCTTTCATTTCATTTCATGCCTAACAAGACAACGTTTGACAATAAAATTTTCACAATTTTTATTGATGGTCATTAAAATTAAATATAAATTATGTATGTATGTATGTATGGGAGGTCACGACCATTTTTTGGATCTCCCATCATACGCAAAAATGATTTATGACCTTGTGTACCATGTAAATGTCTTACGTTAATTCCTTAAATGTTCACCTTTAAGTATTTAATTGTAGTTACTTTTTATTTAAGTATTAATTTTATAAAATATATTATATTTTTATTTAATATTTTAAAATATATATATTTGTTTATTAATTTTTAATAAATTTATTTTACGATAAAATTAATCAATTAATTATTTAAAATTTTAGGTGAACTGAAATTTCTATATTTTGTAAGAAATAATTTGATATTTAATATATAATTTAAAATATAATTTATCTATTTATTTTATTAGACAATAAATTTGTAAAGGGAAATCAAATGATTACAAAAAAAAAATTATAATATTTGTAAAATTATATAATAAGATTATGCTATAAAAAAAAATAGATTATTATGTTATAATAGATCTCGTTTTGTTAAAAAAAATTAAAATTTGGTTTTACTTTCACTTAATTTTATAAAATATATTATATTTTTATTTTATGTTTTAAAATAAAAATAACATCTTCATCATTAAAGGATTATTAACTTTTATATTAATTTTATTTTATGATAAAATTAATTAATGAATTATTTAAAATATTAGATCTACTAAAAACTTTTATATTTTGTAAGGAATAATTTGATATTTAACATATAATTTAAAATATAGTTTATCTATTTATTTTTTAGACAATAAATTTGTAAAGGGAGATCAAATGGTTTTTTTTTAAAATGAGTATTGTATTTGTAAAATTATATACTAAGATTATACTATAAAAAATTGATTATTGTGTTATAATAGATTTCATTTTATTTTTAATTTTTAAATTTGATTTTACTTGTAAACTTTAATATAAAAGTTAAATTTTTAGCTTTAACAATTTTTTATATATTATTTGAAGTATTGTTTTAATTTTTTATATTTAATTTATTTAAGAATTTAACTATATTTAATTTCAATTGTATAATAATTTTTTATTTGTTATTATTGATTTTATCTTTCAATTAGTGTTTTTTTGTTGCAAATTACTACTTTAGAGATAGACCTCATTATATTACTTGAAAAATATTGATATTACATTTGTTGTGCCTCTATTTTGACTTGAAAGTGTAAATAGTTATCAAGCTAGTGGCCAACTCAATCATCCTATCTATCTCAACAGATGTTAAAACACCTTGGTTTACAATAATGAAATCTAAGAACAGATGCATGTTCTTCTTGAAAAACAATCACAAAAGAGATCCACAACTTCTACAAGTATCTTGCTTTTCCTCACCATCTTGTTGTCTATTGTATCACACATAATTCCATCCTTCAAAGGTTTGTTGAAAGCAAAAATGGTGTTGATTGCTTTGTTGACTAAATCTTCCTTGAGCAAATTGAGCAATGAGGATGTGATTAAGGTGGCTAATTTTGAAAGTTGTGATATAGAAGACAAATCATAAAATTTATCAGTTGATAATGAAGTTGAGGTTGATCATTTGTCTAATGAGTCATGCGAGAAGGTAATAGATGAGTTTGATTAGAAGCCTTTGGCGTTGCAAGATTTGAAGGACCAACTGGTAGTTACAAATGAAAAAGTGATGCAAGTGTTAACAAGGGCAGATGATACTCACAAATACGTTGAAGATCTCATTTGGGAAGCTCAAATTGAGAAGAGGAAAAAGGGAGTTGCAAGTGGAGTCACTCTTAATCAATTGTACACTATTAGAGAAATATTGGAAATGATAAAATCAGGTTACTTCCAATTGCTTATGGACAAGAATCTAGCTTTGAAGTATGCTGAAGAAAAAGAAAGAGAAGTTGATGATCTTTGTTTACAATTAAGTATGGTTCTTTTTTCTCTATACAAAGCAGAAAATTCTACTCCTACCGTAGCCACATACGAGGATCAAGAAGGTGAAACAAGGAAAAATGAGATCAAACAAATTGTTGAAGGGATTGATGAATTGCATGGGAATGAAATGTTGCATAATGATTTCAACACTCCTCGCATTAGAGAGGGTCGATATGCTAACAAAGATTGGAAACAACATCAAGAATTTGAATTCTTGAATTTTGAGGATCAATCTTCACACATAGGTATAGATTGCAACCATGATATAGCAAATGTAATAGGTGATGATGATAGTTTTCAGCTTGATACACTTCAGGGATCAACAAATTATAATGATGAACACTCGCGAATGGAAGAAGGTATGCATGAAAATTATAATGACATCATTGAAAATGATGAAAAATATGTGAAATTTACGAGTGTTAATAGCAGTCTAGTGTCTTGGTAGGAACCTCATACACTATTTGGATTTGTTAATAATGTGGAACATCTTGAATTGAATGAATTTTTGCATCAAATACAAGATGATATTGATGGAAGGATTGAGTTAGATAGTGGAATTTCATATATGGATTTCATAGAGGCGCCTTTATTAGAAATGTTTCTTGATGTTGATTTCAGTTCATGTAGGTATCTCAATATGAGTGTTGGTGATGTTTTCCTTTGGGAGTTGCTAGAGAGTGGAGCACAAAGTGTGCATGATGAGTCGATGGTTTTTATCAGAGTAGCACAACAACCTGATGGTCACTTTAGAACACTTATTTGGGATCCTGGTGGTTAGTTTGGCTTGGGTAAACTCACAAAAGTGGTTTATAATTTGAGTGAGGAAGGAAAAGTGGCAAAAAATGACCCCATACAAAAAAAATTGGTTTTTGGGGTTTGAATGAACCCTTTGGTTCGAGCAAACCAAAAAAGAGTTCGAATGAACTGTGGTTCGCTCGAACCAAAAAAGGGTTCGAATGAACCTTGGTTCTCTCGAACCAATTAAATGCAAGGTGGACCCCATTCCTGCCCAAAAAAATAAAGAAAACACTTTTTGAGAGGGGGTTCGAGCAAACCCCTGCTCGAACCCCCTAATTCACACCTTGTCATCCTTCGACATCAAAAAAGTCCATAATTTTGTGTTTCAAAGTTCGAGTTGAGGATGAAAATGGAGGAGACTTCACAAACCCAACTGAAATCAGGTAGTCCTCAGAACTAGCTATCCAACGACTATAATCTTAATATGTTTTGGTTTTATTATGTATTTGTTTTTTTAGTTTTATTAAACATAAGTTTTTCACCCAAAATCAAGCTCTTTGTTCTGCACATGTCGAAAAATAGTAGATTATCAATTTTTTTTGAAAAATATGAGTGCACCAGATATTAACGTCCTTGATTCAACAAAAAAAATTGAATTTCAATACATACAAAAGACGTTACGCATTATACGGTCCACCTATGTTTGAATTGTAATTGGTTTGACTTCAAAACTTGATTAAATAAAAAATATTCAATAAAAAACTATCTAACTAAGTGGATGCACTAAATATCAGAGTTACAAATTTAAATTCGAAAGAATTAGAATTTTATCCTTCATGTAAAAAAAGTTATGTGCTATATGGTGAGCGTCACTCCTTTAAAATGTTGTTTTCTGAAAAAAACTAGTCATCGAGGGAGATGGAAAAAGAGGTGCAATCTGATTCCAATTTTTTTGAAAAAACTATATTTAGAATCTACAGACAAAATGTCACGAAAATCTAGTTTGCATCATCTTCAAATTCCTCACGGTTTAGCCGCTATAGGTGCCCGGAAGTGAAGATTTAGTTTAGAAAAAAATATTTGAGTGTCCAGTTTGGCCAAAAATTGTAAACTACTATTGTGGGATCACTCGCTTGCAGATGCAAATTGCTTGAGGGCAAGCAATCTTCGGCACATGAGGAATTATAATGTCCCATTTTTTACTACATGGAGAAAATATAATATTATTTTAATTACCTAATATTTTCCTCTAAATGTTAATTCAAAAGGAAATATTATCAATTAAATAATATTATATTTAAATGACTTATTAAATGCAAATTCAAAATTAAGTCACAATTTGGAAATAAAAAGAGAAAATAAATTTGAAGAGTCAGGCATAAATTCAAGGGTCAGGCAAAGGCTATAAAAGAATATTGTGGAGCAAAATGTTGGATGTTGGATTTGGTTTTGGTAACAGATTTGGATTGGATAATTTCCAAAACTTTGTGAGAACATAATTCTTCATGAAGATTATCATCTCTGGAGTTGAAAGACACTACCTGGATGATTTTCTGATAGTCCTATTTCAGGGACTGTGTTGGACTTAATTGTGTTAATTTGTGAGGTTTATTTGAAGACTATTTTAGAGTAATTTTTGATTAAATTGTTCAATCAGTCTAGTGCTGGAAGTTTTACATATAAAATGTATTAGAATTTGAATATTAATGAGGATTGAATTATTTATGAAATTATGTTTTTGTGATGTGTTAACCTGAAGAGATCCATTTTCTAAGTTTGATTTAAAAGTTAGGAGAATCAAAAAATAGTGATATGAAATAGGAAAGGCATATATTATCTGGTGCAGTGAGTTTTAGGGAAGCAAACAAATCTTTGTTTAAATTTAATTAGTCGGCTCTATTCAGAGATTGAACGATGAAGCTTTAACATTGAGTTAACAATTTATAAAGTAGTAGCCAATCAAGGCATGGTCAAGAAGAAACAAGAGTCATTGGAGCCTCTGGAATTATTTAGTCTTGTCAAACATTATCACTTCTACCCATGTAGATGGGATATCGCAGCTTTCAGATTTGCCAGTGTATATTGTGAAATACTCATCCGGTACCATTTCTTGTTAAAGAGGATGACATTGAAAAATCTATACTTGGAGAAGCAATAAGGAATCAATACATATTGTAGCACTAGTGATTAATTAATTATAGGAGCTCTGGCGAATCAAGGAAATTGATTCTTATAAACAATTGTCGCTTCTTTCTTTATTTGTCGACTCAATTTCTCCTTCTCAGTGCTAATACAAGGAAATCAAAAATATTTAATATTAAGTGTTAGGAAAACTTGAAGGACTGAAGGGAAGTCGCAAAATCATCAGGTTTAACATCTAAAGTTTAATATTCAAGCAAATGAAGAGTCGGGCTACAAAATTGCCAATTATCGTGTGAATCAATTTCAAGGAGTCCGCTTCAAATGAAGGATTCGTGGGAAAAAGTAGAGAGCCTGATATGTTGCTAGTCTGATATTTCAAAGGGGCATTCATAATCTTATATGCCATTACTTTAATAAATTTCCTTTCTTAAATGGAGTCATGTTTATTACATGCTCTCTATTGTAAGTATTGAATAGTCAATAATATAGTAATATTGTTTAAGGGCATTGCGACTAATGAAAGTTGCCAAAGTTTATGAAATTAGAATCACATGGGTCTTTTAAATTGTCGCCTATACTCTTAGAGCCATCGATTAGTTCTTAAGAGATATGGAGAGGGAAATTAGCACTGCTTCGCAAGCAGCTGACTAGGCAAATGATGTGGACATGAAGATAAACTTTTCTAGAAGCATACATAAAGTTTGAATTGGAACTGTCAGTTGGGTGAACTGCATGGGTGCATCTAAATGGTCGTGTTGAATATGGGAGCTATCTTGGTTGTGGTTTGAAGACATGATATCATACTTCAGGGTGTCGCATCTCAACATTAAGCATCATTGCTATTTGTAACTAAATTTGGAGGTTAACGTTAATAATTGAAAATCATAAGACTCGCCATTGCCAGGTTAGTAACTTATTCTATGTATTGGTTTTGCATTTTGGGTAGATATGAACACATGTTAATCCTGGAATATTATATCAATTGTATATGCAAAGTATGAAACGCCTTTTGTTATTACAAGGCTTGTTGTATCTATTGGTCTGTAATTGAATGATGGAGGGAAACTCAATTGTGAATGTGATATATGAATTATTTGTCATACTATGAAATAAATTCTATTATAAGTTTAGAACAGTTGAAAGATAACAGTTTGACGAAATGCCTGGATCAATTAGTTGATGAAATCTGAAAAAAAAAATGTAGACCAATTTAGGGAAGGACCTTACAATTGCAAATGTTTGTAGAAGTAATTTTGAAGAACCCCCTAGAAAAAATGAGCAAGAAGAGAAAAATGTTTGGAGAAAGAAGAAAGTAGAAGAAAAATAAAAATCTATGATTGTTCAAATAGTCTTGCATGCACAAAATGAAGGCGATACTTGGTATTTTGACAATGGTTGCTTGAGACATATGATAGGTAACAAAAGTAAGTTTCTTACTTTGAAGAAAACAAATGGTGGTACATTAAAATTTGGTGATAATGCCTCGACCAAAATTTCAAGTAAAGGCACTCTTTTTCTTGAAGATGGAAGAACAAAAATAGAAAATGTATTATTTATTGAAGGTTTGAAACAAAATCTTCTGAGTGTGAGTCAGATGTATGACCGAGGATGCACTCTTACTTTCAACTTTGAAGGGTGTGAAATAAGAAAATAAGGCAGATCTATTGCCAAGGCTAGTAGAGCAAGCAACAATCTTTATATTCTTAATAACACCAAAGGTGAAAAGTGTTGCATGTCACAAGAAGATGAAAGCTGGTTGTGGCCTAAGAGATTAGGGCACCTAAATTTTAACAATCTTGCCAAAATCAACCACAAGGAAGCACTGAGAGATATTCCAAAACTCTCAAAACCTTCAAACATAATCTATAAAGAATGTCAGTTGGGAAAGAAAACTAGAGAAAGCTTCAAATCTAAGGATTATTCTACCACAAAGCCTCTAGAGATGATTCATACAGATCTATGTGGGCCAATGAAAACAAGGAGTAAGCAAGGTGAAAGATATTTTATGCTTTTAATTAATGATTTTACAAGAATAACTTGGGTTGCTTTTTTAAAGGAAAAATCATAAGCTCTTGACAAATTTAAGGCATTCAAAATCTTAGTGGAGAATGCGACTGGAAAGTAGATTAAATTTCTTCGATCAGAAAAAGTGAAACATACCCAAAGTTTCCCCTATTGATTTCACCTAATTTCTAACTCAGAATGTGAAAAGTTCAAGTTCACAAATACATGGAAATAAAAATTTCCTTTCAATAACACATTTGTATATTGAAGTAAACCATTTCTCATTACATTGCATAAAGGATATAACATTACATAATCCCAAGTAATGAACTCATCTTTCAAATACAATTTACAAGTAGATTCAAGATCATATTTACAATTTCATAGCTTACAAGAGCTTAATTGTACAAGAGTATGATGGTCAAGATGTCCACATCTGGAACACACATCTTCATTTTTTTCTTTTGTTTCACAAGCCTCGACTGCCAACTACATGAGGGAGAGCATCACCCAAGTGCTTTTCCTCCAACCACGGAATTATGCGGTCCCCTGCACATCTTCCTAACTGATAAGATGGCCCTACTCTTCAACAAAGAGTTTGGTATGGAAACCCTCTAGAAATTCCTACCTAAGCATGGTGGTGTGTCCTACATAACTAGTTAATGTCATACTGTGGATACCCTCCAATTAGGCATGACACTCCCAACTAGCTATGCAATCCTGGCACACAATGAACCGACAAAGTGTATGTAGTGACTTCTACACTTACTTTGGCCAAAGTTTGTCATATATATAAAATAAATCCACTTTCTATGAAGCAGTGTCATATGTTCACCCACCCCCTCGCTTGACTTGGAAACTCTATTGACATATGAAAACCCTTGCCTTGGTTTGACCTCAAGATTTAAATAACATAAACAAGATTCCATACAAAAGTGATAACACACTTATATTGATCTAACTGGCCAATTAGGTTTAACCCAACCTCTTGAATACCTTGTTACACATTCATAACATTCTTGGGACTAGAAATTGTGTCTTATTCAAGTTCTTTCCTTTAATAATAAGAGTAACAACTCTCCTAGTTCATATATAACTAGTAAATACTAATGACACCATGTCACCGACTAGACACATTTGGTCTCAATCTAAAACACTATCAATATGTTGATATGTATAATCATCCTAAATTAAACTTGATTTGAGTATTATTTCTTCATATTGTGTTTCAAACTCTTTGTTGTCATATCTAGTATGGCTCTATCCTTCCAAGATTCCATAACCAATCTAGTTATCCTTGACATTAATATCATATACAATCTTATGTTCATAGAATATCCCATAATAAGTCAGCACAATAAGCTATTTAACTTCTAATAAGTCAACTAAGAACCTTTCGACTAATCTCCAATTTCCTCATGGTTCTTTCCAAGTTATCCTTTGCATCATTTATATAAGATACCAATGTTTGTATGTTTCATAAATAATCATATATCCTTTCCCTTAATATGACAAATGTATTCACATGTTTAAAATTTATGTTAAGTTCATATCCAATCTAGAGGACATTTTCAGCTTGAGAGGAATTTGTTCTTCTACACCTTAGAATCTCACATTATGGATTTGGTTTGCCACAACGTAAAATCCTCTCCTTTAAGATTAGAATACCGTGAATAGGTATATACTCTTGGTCTAGTATAAGATAATATTATTTTAAAAAGGTAATTAGAACACATATATCTCTAATATGTTTTTCAACCCTATTGTTGAATATCAATATAATCACATTCAAGTGTATTCCCTAACCCTAGAGAATAGACTAATCTCCTACGTTCAAGGGTTATAAGCAATTCATAACGTAAGTTCTCCGCCCATGGTTAAACTTCCAACTTAGGTGTTCATAACATCACAGTACCCCTATATAATGATGACATAATACTTATATGCACATACATAGTTGAAATATTACTCCATTCAATGGATAGTAAAGGAAAACGTATTTTTATTATAATTCCAATTCTTCCATTGCAAAGCATCATAGCTCAATCAACAATGTAAATACGATATTGTATTTTAGAATATTATCACATTATTCTATAGTAACTTCCTCTTTTTTGTAATAATCAAGCAATATATTCAAAATAGTTGTTTATCATACTCTATAGAGTCCTTAATCCAACTTATATATAATCTAACTGACGACACGAGCTTTCATTACTATCTAATAGAAATAGAATGCATAAAAATATAGCACAACCATTTCCAAATAGCACTCAACTTAGCTTCAACATAAAAAAGAGAAAAAGAAGTAGATCTGTCAAGCATGCTTGGAAAATATAGCTCCCAACGAAAATATTGCAACTCTTTTCTCAATGCAAATGGCTTTGCTTTTTTCCTCCTATGTTCTTAGCTCCTCAATCAACATGTCTTCACTCGGAAAATTCTCAAAGCTCTCAAATCTTACTACAATGATGCTCTCAACTCACAAAATAATCTTCTCTCAAAACTCACAATAAAATTGCTCTCAAACTCTCACAAATGTACTCAAGTAACACAAAAAATGAACAAAGCAATCAACCCCCCCCAAAGGGTAGTTTCCAGCTGAAAGATTGTTGTCTTTCACCACATTTCTTCCCTTTGCTAGCCATGGACTTAGCTGGTTGAAATAGTTGCAATTTTCTCACAAAAAATCTCACAATTGCCATGACTTAGCTGACTTCTTCCTTCCTGTGATTTGTTGTACAAAAATTCAGTAAAAGGCTCCCATTTCATTGTGCATATGGATTCCAAAATTATTCAGTTTGTTCCTCTGCTAAGTCATGGTTTTCACAACATTACACATGTTACTTTTACTCAGTCAAAACTCCCTTTTTGGAGTTGGGTGTGGTCTTACATAGTCCTGTTTGTGTTCCTATTCCTATTGTGGCTTTTACTTTCCTTATTGTTGGATATTTGGCGCCTATAATGGCGGTTTCTTGTTCCATAATAGTTAACTTTTAAATGTTTACAAAAAAGTAATGAATTCTTATGCCACCTTTGCCAATGTGTGGTAGTTTGACTTATTCCAACACATGGTCTCTCAGCCATATGTGTGGTTGTTTGCATACTTTTATAACAACATTTACTTGCTTGTCCTTTGCGATGACATTCTCTCTTCCATCACATTATATCATGCGTGTAACATTTCATATATGTGTGTGTGTGTCCTTTGTGATGACATGCTCTCTTCCATCGTATTATATCATGAGTGTAACATTTCAGTTATAACATTTCATATCCCATCGTATTATAATATGTGAGTGGTATTTCAATATAACAATTCATATATATATATGTGTGTGTGTATTATAATAACTTATTATTATAATATATATTTGTATCAATATATATATTCATAATTATATGCATATATTTGTCAACTTAATACATATATAGATATACTAATATATATGTATATATATAAATATATTTGTTCTTTAATTAAATACATATATATATATATATCATTATTTTAATATCTTAATATATCTTAATATATGTATATATATTGATATGTATATATAAAGTGTGTGTGTGTGTGTATATATGTATGACGTATCTATGTATGGGTATATGTAGGTATTTCTACCTACGCATGCTCATACGCACATATGCTCATATATATGAGTTATCATATATATACATATATGCATTTAATATATATTTATCTGGGTAAATTTGACTCGAGAGTAGATGAGAAATTTTCTTGGATATTCTTCCAAGAGTAAAGCATACAAATGCTACAATAAATGCTTACACAAAATTGTTGAGAGTGCAAACATTAAAGTTGATGAAGCTAGAAGTTTTCCAAAATAGATACAAGAGGTAAATGATATAGATTTAGAGAAGTTCAAGGAAGATAAAGAAAGTCTAGAAGGAGGTGTAGTTGAAACAGTTGCACAAAAGACACCATCAAAGACACCTTCTACGACATCATCAAAAGCTTCCACAAAGACACCACCTAAATTTATACAAAGAAATCATCCAAAAGATCTAATAATAAGAGGTGATAGGCCAAGAGCAACAAGAAGAATGATAGATTTTTCAGAAAATGAAGATACATCTTTGTTATCCAAAATTGAACCAAAGAGTGTTCAAGAAGCAAGTAAAGACAAAAATTAGATAGAAGCAATGGACAAAGAGCTCAATCAAATTGAGAAGAATAAAACTTGGGAACTTGTTCCAAGACCCAAATATAAGAACATCATTGGAACTAAATGGGTCTTCAGGAATAAATTGAATGAAGTTGGCCAAATTTTTAGAAATAAGGCAAGACTTTTGTGCAAAGGATGCACACAAGTTGAGGGTGTTGACTTTGAAGAAACATTTGCACCTGTTGCTTGGTAAGAATCAATAAGAATGTTTCTAGATTTTGCAAGATTCAAGAATTTTAAAGTGTGTCAAATGGATGTAAAATCAACCTTTTTGAATTGTAGTTTGGAGGAAGAAGTCTACATGGAATAGCTTGAAGGATTTATTATTTTAGAAAATTAGGACTACGTTTGCAAGCTAAAGAAGGCTTTATATGGGTTGAAACAAGCCCCTAGATCTTGGTATGCAAGATTAGACAAATACTTGTAGCAGCAAGGTTGCAAAAGTGGATTTGCAGACAATCTCTATGTAAAAAAATGAAGGTAATAACATGTTAATTGTTGTTGTTTATGTAGATGATATCATCTTTAGAGGCAACTGTGAAAATATGTGCAAAAAATTTGCTACTATCATGCAGAATGAGTTCAAAATGTCAATGCTTGGTGAGTTGTCTTATTTTCTTGGTTTGCAAGTATTACAATCAGCTAATGGAATATTTCTTTCTCAAACCAAGTATATTAAGGAAATACTGAAGAAGTTCAAGGTAGAAGACTGTAATCCTGTGAGTACCCCCAAGGTTACAGGATGCAAGTTGAGCAAGGACGATGAATCTCTCAAAGCTAATCAAACTTTGTACAGGTCAACAATTGGGAGTTTATTGTATGTCACAGCTACACACCCATATATTATGAAAGTTGTTGGTAATGTGGCTCGATTTCAAGCTGCACCAAAGGAGACTCATGTAAGTGTAGTAAAGAGGATATTCAAATATTTGAAATGTACTATGGATTTTGGTTTATGGCATCCAAAAGGTGAAGGTTTCACCCACAGGTAAACCCACAAAACTGGTTTACAATTTCAGTAAGGAAAAGTTGCAAAAAATGCCCCCATGCAAAAAAAATTGGTTTTTGGGGGTTCGAATGAATTTCTGGTTCAAGTGAACTAGCAAACCCAAAGGGAACCCCCCTTCGAGCGAACCCATTAAATGTTGGGTCCCACATTTCCTAGGAAACAAAGCAAATAAAAGCATTGTGGAAAGGGGGTTTGCTCGAACCCGCCTTTCCCCCCCTTCTCCCCCTTTGGCACCAAAAAACTATAGAATTTTTCCCTTCGAAGCTTGAGTTGAGGATGAAATGGAGGAGACTTCACAGACCCAACTAGATGATGGTAGTCCTCGAAACGAACTATCCAACTAATATAACTTTAATATGTTTTGGTTTTATTATATTTTTTTTTTTTAGTTTGATTAAACATAGTTTTTTACCAAAAATCAAGCTCTTTGTTCTACATGTGGAAAAATAGCAGATTATCAAAAAAAATTGAAAAGTATGAGTGCACTAGATATTGAAGTCCTTGATCCAACAACAAAAAAAAAAGAATTCTGATACATACAAAAAAGGTTATGTTGTATACGGTCTGCCTATGTTTGAATTGTAATTGGTTTGACTTTGAAACTTGATTAAGGAAAAATATATTCAATGAAACACTATGGAACCAATTGGAATCAACTCAGATATCGTAGTTACAAATTTAAATTCAAAAAAATTAGAATTTTATCCTTCTGGAAAAAGTTATGTTGTATAATTAACGCCACTCCTTAAAAATGGTGTTTACTGAAAAAACTAATTTTCGAAGGAGATGGAAAAAGAAGTGCAATTTTATTCCAAAAATTTTGAAAAAAAAATATTTAGAATTTATAGACAAAATGTCACAAATCACTAGTTTGCATTATCTTCAAATTCCTGACGGTTTAGTTGCTATAGGTGCCCGAAAGTGAAGATTTAGTTAGAAAAAATCAGTTCAATGTCCAGTTTGGCCAAATATTGTAAATCAATATTGTGGGATCACCCCCTCACAACATACATAGATACAAATTGGGCCGACAGTGTTGATGATAGAAAGAGCACGAGTGGAGGTGCATTCTTTCTAGGAAATTATCTTGTTTCGTGGTTGAGTAAGAAACAAGAGTCAATTTCTTTGTCTATAGCTGAAGTTAAATACATTGTAATAGTTTCTTGTTGCACACAACTTCTATGGACGAAGTAGACATTGAGGGACATCAAGGTAGAGTTTGATCATCCCATCTCTATTTTCTACGACAATACGAGTGCAATTGATATTATCCAAAAATCCAGTTATGCACTCCAAGACTAAACATATTCCAATTAAGTATCATTTTTTAAGAGAGCGAGTTGCTAACAATTAGGTGAAGTTAGAAAATGTTGCCACCAAAGAATAGGTTGCAGATATCTTCACCAAGCCGCTTCCAAATGAAAATTTTGAGTACCTAAGGAAGAAGTTGGGAGTGATGTCACACTCATCTTGTCAATAAGGTCGAGTATATATTAAGGGGGGCTTATAATTCACATATTCTTTAGCTCCGTGTGAAGAAGTTGCAGAGTTATTATGTCCTTTGCCATTAATGTCAAAGGGGGAGAATCAAAGACAAGGGGAGTAGTTTCAAGCGTTGCGGTTTCAATTTGCAATCTTAGTTTGTAAGCTTGAAGTTGACATCAATGACAAAGAGGGAGATTGTTAGATAATTGTCATTGATGTCAAAGCTTAACACATGCAAAAAGATATAAGAACCTGGTGTTAGAATGTTGTGTTAGAAAGAATTTGCATGTAAAAGAATATTATTGTGTTAGAAAGATTTTGCATGTGAAAGAAGACAAAAGCATGATTAAAGCAAATAAAAGAGTAGTTGGGTGCCACCATGAAAATAATTCTTTTGATAAGATTTAATAAGGTTTGAGAAAAAAAAGTAAATCACATAAAGTTGGCCGCCACTTTTAGAAGGAAATAGGATAAGATTTTAAGCAGTTGTACAAGACAAGAAAAGAAATAGATGAGAATAGAAGGAAACAAGAAAAGAATGTTTGAGGATATGAGAGGATAAACCAAATATAATTTATTTCATAAAAAGAAAGATTTGTCATAAAAAAATAAAAAATTAATGTAACATAAAAAGAAGATTTTTGTCATAAAGTGAAAAATTTAATGCGACAAAAAGAAAGATTTAATGCTTCTTACTCAAGTCTTATGGTCATCTCTATTTTTGGTTTGTCTTGTAAACCATTTAAGTTTATAACTCTATGAGTAGGTATAGCTTTGACCAACTTATGCACCTACATACATGAACGAATTGATTCCAAATAGTATATGTCCAACACAATTTGTTTTAAATAATGTGATACTAAAACACATGTTGTGAGATTTTTGCTTTTTCATGACACAAGGTCTAGTGTGTCATTCTTGTCACAATTGTTTTGCCTTTATAGTTGTGATGATTTTGTCCATTTCATTCGAAAGTATGATCAATAAACATGTGTTATCAAAGGTAAAATCAATTAATCAAGAGCTTTAATTAGAATAAAACATAAAACAAAATCTACTACCAAATAAAACAAGTTGGTAGTTGTGCATCTATCATGGTAGTTTCAGATGTGTCGTGATGCCTTCACATGCTTTAACACAATTTTGATCATGACATGGCAGATTTGATCTAATATTTGTCACAATTTTGTTTGTTTCAAACGTACAAGCCATGGCATAAAGAAATAACTTTTCATGTTCCACAACACTTGGGAGTACTTTAGAGCATTAAAAGCACACTCCTAATGTTAATGAATTTTATGGTCGCAAGCCCAATTATGACACAAGTGTGAGTGGGGATTGAACATTTCTAGTTGGTTGTAGGAATAGCATAGGGTTTATAGCATGAGGGGGATTATTGTAATATGCTTTGCTTGGGGGAGATAAAAAGTTTAAGTTGAAGTTGAGCAATTATCACTTCCTACTAGCTTTTCCTATACCAAGGTATCCAGGTTGAAAGTCTCTTGTGTGTGTTTTTCTGTAGCTGTTTTATTTTCTTTCCATTTCTATTTTGTGCAAGTAATCTACCATCGTATTTTGAGGACATGAGAAAACTCATTTTAGCCTCAAATTGTACTCTAAAAGCACTGCCATTTAAGTTAATTCAATTACTATAAGCATGGGTGAATTAAGATCTAACATTTTCTCGGAGTAGAATTGCCACAAATTTCAAAGATCAGCAAGCGCAAACAAATCCAGGAGTAAAAATTCTTTAAGTTGTATGGTTGGTATGGGCATACACAATAATTCGTGGCAAAGATAAATGCTCCGAAGTTAATCTCTGTGTATAGACTCCAAAACTGAAAGAATTTAAAGTTACTGGATTGAATCGAACAGACATGATACAAACGGAAACCCTAAAGTACCCACATTCATATGGCACATCATAAATACTTTTATATTAATCACAAATGGGTATGCACAATAGTGGTACACGTTTACTAGGACAGATAAGGTTCAAAGCTTTCTATGAGAGCTAACTTTGACCAAGCAAACCTCTTAAATGAATGTTATTATACACATTCAAACGACTATGGTCAATGAACAATGACAAGGGGATATCCTTCAATAATAGCTTTGAAAAGCCCAATTAATTCTTGATCGAACACCCTACAAGTTTGAAGTCGTGTAGCTACAGTGTATGGCTTCTTCTATGCAAGATTTTTCTAAAGCACAAGTTTATACCTTATGGCTAGTTTTATAAGCCACTATCATCATATTCAAAATAAAATATCTATGCTAACATATGACTAATTATGCCACCAGCTAGCATGATCATTAGTCACACCATTAGTAATTACATTAAGTTTTCAGTCTTCATGCATTTTTTTTATGAATAAGACAGTTTCTTTAACATTATGCTATTTTGAATTGCAAAATTAAGATTTCATAAGTTGATTTTAGCAATAGTGATGAAGTTCAAGCAACTCAAGAAATAGTGAAAATCATATAATTTGGTAGGGAGGATGTTTTTGATGTTTACCTAAAACAAAAACCACCTATTAAAATCTCATAATGAACGAGAAAGGAAAATAGATGTGATGTGCTGAAAAAATGCAGCATATGTAGCAAATCTGTAAATCTAGTAATGAGAAAGAATTTTTAAATTTTACATAAAAGGACAGACTTGCAGAGAAAAGTCATCTAATCTTTGACAAAGAATACTTTTTGTGCAAATAAATGCTTAAATCTGACGCTACTGAAGGATACTGATTTTAGGAAGTTAAATTATCATTCAGCTAAAAAAAGGTGTGCATTCATATATCAGTGAAGATTGTTTCTCTTGCTACTATTTTGAGGTAGAGGCAATGATGGCAAGGTCCATTGTGACCTCAAGAGATGCGATTCACAACACAGATTCAATCTTCTTTCTCTATTTGCCTTCAATTTTCTTAATAAAAATGCTCATAGCATGATGTTTACCATTGTATGCCCATTGCTCTCCAAACAAATAACTTTAGAAAGTACTAAGAAAGATAAATATGCTTAAGAATGTAAATGTGAAGATCTTCTGCAGAAAGAAACAATGGTAGTGATTTTCACTAGTTGTCACTTATGGGTTTCCGGGCTAAGAAGAAGTACATAGGTGTGAAAATCTCTTTCCTGCATCAAGAACAAACTCATAATCAGGATACAAAGCTGCAATAAGTTTCTTGGACATGAAAAAAATTAAAATGAATAAAACGTTGTGCAATAGTTCTCTCTGCAATACAATGCCTGAAAGAAATTCATTCTAAAACGGAATACCTAGCATTGGTTGCTACTCTTAGCAATCATCTACAAAGGAAATAAAAATGAAGACAACATACATATGGAGTTAGGGTTTAGCAGCCATTCTAATTCTGCATCTTCCATGAAATTTAAGATTGCATTTTCCACTGGAACTTGACAGCAACCAAGAACACATGTTTCTAATCTATAATCTTAGATGAGACTGTGGTGACCAAGTTCAACTATGTTTTATATGTTTAACAAAGAACATCCTTTATTTTTCCATTGGAAATGTTTTATTCCCACAGTTTAAGGTATTCACAAGAGACTTGGTGAAGATTACGACAGTGTTTTATACCACATTTTTTATTTTTGATATTCTGTAAATGATCATGTTAGAATTTGTCACAAGCTACAAATCCACCCAAAACCTAATGCCTATGAGCTAATCACAAAACCCAGGAAAACAAATAAAGATATAGAAGAGCCTAAAGAGGAGTAGAATTAGGAACATCTGTGGGTGGGAGATTATCCACAAGGACATAATCCCGGATTGCAGGATCATCAGGATCTCCAAATGCTTCCCAGATGCTAGTTCAGAAAGCATGAGGGCAATTCATGTCAAGACAGTCAACATCATCTTCAATATCATTAGAACTAGAGCAACAAGTTGCACTAGATCGGGCCTTAATATCCTTGGATGAAGATCAACCATGTGCTTTCAACAACATTGTATAGTGAGATTATCTAGCAAAGGTCAAAGAATAATGCTATGGAAGGACAAAATCAAGTAAATCAGAATGTTCCAATTATTTAAAATATTGCAGCTGCTACTAAGTAAAATGTTCCTGTGGTTGCAAATCAGAATATTCCTGCTTTTTCAAAACAGCCAAAAGTTATTCCAAGACAGATTTTGCCTCCAATTATTAATACCTTAGCTGAATAGCCAAGATTTCAGATGAATGCTAACCATGCACAAAGAATACAACCATCAAACCTGTCAAAATTTTTGAGCAAGCGAAGAAGGCTACAAAAAAAGTTATTCCAAGAAAGATTTTTCCTCCAGTTATTAAAACCTTAACTGAATAGCCAAGATTTCAAATGAGTGCTAATTATGCACAGAGAATAAAACCATCAACCTGTTTAATATTTTAGTATCTTAGTTATAACCCTAAGACTCAAGCTGTTGAGAATTCAAAGACTACTCAAATGGATCAGCCCACTAGGTCATGACCCTAATATTCTATATTCATAGTGTAAAAAGGATAAGCACTTGTGGCATGCTTAGCCTTAATATTTTCATTTATTAGTTTTAATTATTTCCTTAGGCTGGCTTAATTAAGATGAAGGGCTGTGTTCCTACATAGTTTTACTTATAAATAAGGAAGAATAAAGCTCTCCCAAACCATCATAAGTTTGAATATTGAATTCATATAATTATTTTCTGATTATTGGAGGTCACCCCACTCAAAGTGGCCTGGTATTTTATTGATTTTGGCATTTATTAATTATTTCTTGTTGAAATAGTTTGTCATGGATGTCATTGTTAGTCATCGTGTCGGATGCCATCGTGGGAGGTTTGTCTAGTTAGCTTCTATGTTTGTGCCAAATCAACCTTGTCACCCTTGACTTGTCAAAGGGTCGATTCTTTGCAACGTCTCTGACATATTTATCGGGCGGTTTGAATTTATCTGACAAGTCCTATTCTTATCGATTGCTCCTAGATTTCATTTACATGTTTATTTTTTGTTGCAACTCCACCTTGCTCTGCGACCACGTCATTCAACCCGCATATTTTGAGAGGCAGCTTCATTTTAGTGAGGTGGCTAATGAATTTGCTTTACTTGACGAAGATTCTTTATTGAGGGCGGCGTATTGGTTATGTGCCATCATATTTTTATGGAGGTTTATATTTCTGCAGCATCAGCTTAAAAAGGTGTCGTGTATGTATCGAGTGTGTGTATTTCTTCTTCAAGTGTTAAAATCAGGAGCTCTCTATATTTAGGTGTGTGCGTGACTGAAGGCCTGAATAGCACTTTATTTCTGAAGAGACTATGCTCGTGGTTAATTAACAATGCTATATTCATTATCGTTTTTTAATTGGAGTGTCAACTCTGAGTGGAAAGATCATTACCTATATGCCATGAGATTTATTTTGGGGCCTCACGTGAAGTTAATTATGAGCGGAATGATTTCCATTGATAGTCGCATTCTCTTTGGTCATTGTTGAGCATTATGAAGGCCTTCGCAGACCATTTCTGTTGACAAAAAGACACTAACGTGTTTAATGCTGCCTTTGAAAAAGTATATAGATTGCAATTCATTGAAGTCGTGACGATATAAGTGTCTGTGTTTTGAATTTTGTCAATGAATCTGGCAAGTATTCGGAGTATGTGAAATCGCATTATCTTCTTGCACCAAGAGACAGGTGTTTGGTGAGAGTTCGATGCACTATTGCTAACCAGCTTTATGAGGAATAGATTGGATGTGAGTTTATTTTGACGCTGAGATTTGTTACTCCTATGCCTAGGAGTGGAGTGTGGTCTTTATCACTGGTGATGAATTTCATATAGCCAGGCGCAAATGCAGTAGACATTGGCATAAACGACTGGATCATAGCCATAGTCCTCAATGATCATCATTCCATAAACGATTGCAGCAGGTAACAAGGGTGACATTGGATAGTCTGCAGCTAGGCAAGGGCATAAAAATGATAACAATAAGCTGTTGAAGAGGTGTAGGAATCAGAAATATCTAGGCGCAGCTTTGAGGAGCCTTCAGAACAGCAATAAGGGGTAATGTGGGATTGGTAATGTCATGGGTCTATGATGGAGAGGAATGACCCAGTTTAACAACTTCCTATATGCTTCATTATATTGTGTAATATGAGAAAAATCAAAAATGTGTTCTCACCTACTTCAGTTATGTGAAGGCTTTTTAATATGAGGTGGCTGGTACTGTATGCTTTGAAGAATGTGTTTTAATAAGTTTTAGTTTCCTGAACATTGAAATTTCAGAGGTTGATTAGTGATCTTTTATTTGCAAGCATATGTATTTTGGTGTGCTTATTGTATTTGAACCTAAGAATTTGAGTTGCAGTGTTGTGATCATTATCTGTGAGTTGGTGCTTCAAGGGAGTTGGTGTTCAAATAATCGATGTTATATTTACACGAGAAGCGAAAACTTCAATAAATAGATTACAAAGACGTTTCTAAAAGAAACAAATGTTAACAGAAGACAAAAATAGAAACTTACTAAAAACGACTAGATGACCATTAACTAAACAAACAGAAAGATATTATACTAATACTCTCCCTTAATGGTCATCGTTCTAACTACCCAGAGAAACAACAGAGAAGGCTGCCCCCTTCTTCTCAGAATGCTTCTACAACAAAAGATGAGAGCCTGCCATTGACTCTGCCACTTGAGATGAGTTTGCAACCAACCCTCCCAAAAACTGCAAAACTTTTGGAAAAGACCAAAACTGATCAGAAAACATCCAACTTGATGTTGGGTAACAAAATTTTCCTTCCCTGTAACCAGAAACACACCGAGAATAGCTACCACAATTTTGAGGAAAAATCGGCAAACCCTCCAAACTTTTGCTGATGAGCACAACTTTTCAGAACAAACTGCAAGAAATTAGTTGTGCAGATGTTTGCCCTAGCAACACTAGGTGCAACCAAAACAGATTGTAACAAACCACGATTTTTGAGGAAAAAATTGCAAAACCCTGAAATTGAAGTCTACAAAGCATCATTTTTTTCGGAAAAACCGGTAAAAACCCACAAGGAATCCCACACAACTTTGCGAATTACAGAAGCCCAAAAACAATTTTTGAGGATAAAATCGAAAAAACTAAACAAGTAGTTGGCACAAAATCCGAAACATGGATCAGCATACATAACATCGTTTTTAAGGAAAAACGGTAAAACCTTTCCAGAAACCAGAGAGCCCTCCCGAACTACGAAAAACCTAACTAGGGCATATAGGAGCAAACCCTTAATTTTTTAGGAAAAAATTATAAACCCTCCCATGATTTTTTCAAGCAAAATATCAGAAAACCAAAACTCAAGTATAATTTTTTATAGCGACAAAAATCATAAAACCCAGCAGAATTTTTTTAAGGAGAAAAATGACTAAAAAACCCATAAGACAGATTTTTTTAAGGACAAAAAATTATTAAAAATCCAATACATCGATTTACAAAAGACCCCCAAAAAAAAGGCTTAAAACAAAGGATTTTTCAAAACCCTAGCCGCCACACGAAGCTTCCGAAAAACGCGAGCAAAATGAAAAAGGAATCATATCAGAAAAACAGGCAAAAAGGAGACCACAGCGCCCAAAACTTTGAAATCCTCGAAAATGTTGAACAAACACACTCAAAAATCCGATGTCGTGCTAAGGAACTTAGTCGTGCGCGTGAAAATTGAAGAAAATTGTGCCAAAGAAAGATGAACAAGAAATACAAAAAACAAATCGTGTGTAGACTAATCATGAACTGGGAGGTCACGCGTCTTCAAAAAAGGCATGCAGAAAGTGAGGAAAATCGCGGCCAAAACAATCACGTTTTTCAAAATGCGACTGAAACACGTCCAGGTCGTGTCGTCGGTAACCCACGAGTTCTTTCGATCACAAAAACTTCTTAAAAAAAATCCTTTGACCTTATCAGAATCCCACATGATAAATCACGAATTACAGAAAACAGGCCAACAAAATTCTGGAAGTAAGAACACAAACTTCTGAAATACAGAACCACGAACCCTAGCTCGCGATTTTCAAAAACCCTACTTCAGCAGGCCCTCCCAAAATCCTAAGCCCTCATGTGAGGGGGACAAGCTCAGACTAGCTTTGATACCATGTTCAAATAATTGACGTTATATTTACACGAGAAGCAAAAGCTTCAATAAATAGATTACAAGACGTTTCTAAAAGAAGCAAACGCTGACAGAAGACAAAAATAGAAACTAACTAAAAACGACTAGATGACCATTAACTAAACAAATAGAAAGATATTATACTGATAGTTGGTGCTTACTTTTGTAATCTAGGTTGGTGCCCACTTATTGTTAATGAAATCTTTTGATCTGTCATGGTCTTTTATCTAAAAGGGTTTTCCATGTGGAATTCGTGTTCATTTTGTTCATTGTTGCTCTTGCTGTTTTGATTTCTGTTTCATAAGGTTTCAAGTTTTAAAAAGTTTTTAATACTGATTCACCCCACAACACACCCTCCCCCCCCCACCCCCTTCTGTTTCATAAGGTTTCAAGTTTTAAAAAGTTGAAATACTGATTCACCCCACAAGCCCCCCTCCACCCCCACCCCCCCCGTTGCTCTTCATTTCTGAGAAACAATTTAACAGGTGGTATCAAAGCTATAATTTAGGACAATAAATTTGTTATTCCCATAACTTAGAAACCATTACAAATTTGGCCCTGATTTTTTCAAGATTTTGAGGTATACAATCAAGGAAGCTTAGATTTTTACAATCATTTTTGTGCAAGCTATTACAATTTTATTATTTTTCATTAATTTACTCTCCAAGCTGCAATTTTTGGAATTGTTCAAATCGTTTAACATTTTGTAAAGCTAATGAAAAATTAGATAGGGTCAATTCTTCATTGTTTCTAATTGGAGGCAAAGTAATTTAAATAAATCCTATAAATTAGTGGTCAATTTTCGGTCAAAAGAGAGACATCAGATTCAATTATAGCTCTAGAAGTGGTTAGAGTGAACAAGAGCCATTTTGGAGGATTTGCAAAAATTTGATGGAGGGCCGAACATGGCAACAAGATGCAAGATTTCGGGCCAAGGCCAAATGTGAGATGTGGACATCCTAAATTCCATAAGAACTCCACAAAGAGGCAAAAAGAGTAATGGGAGCATCATGGAGAAGTTGCGGAAAACAAGTGTAGGAGTGGACATGACAGTGGGATGTCCAAGTGGAAGGAAAAATAAGCAGCAAAAAAGCTTTAGAGTGTTTTTGCAGAAAATGGGTGCTGAAGTGGGTGGTGGAAATGGATATGGAATAGGATATTTGGAAGGAGTCCAAATATCTGGAAGTAAATAAATTTTTTGTGAGGAAGCTAGTGGAACAAGAAGGGAGTGGATGTCGGCCAAAAGAAATTCGGATCCACCAAGGAAATCCACAAAAGGGGAAAGGGGAGAGGAATAGGAATTTGTGGGGATTGACAATGAATGTGATCAAGAGGATGGGATGAGGGAAGAGGACTGGGAAATGTCTTGGCAAACCTCAAAAGTCTGCAGAAGACAATAATGGAAATTTGTAGAGAAATGAGGCAAAAGTGGAGGTCAAGACTGGATATGAGAAGTATCTGGATCCACTTTGAATTCTCACAATGGGGGAAGTGATAGGAAACGAAGAAAAATGTGGGAAAGGAGGAGAGAATTGGAGGATACAGAAATGTCCAAATCCAGGTTGAAAATTTGCAAGCAATGATCAAGAGGAAAAGCGAAGGGGTGAAGAAAGCAGATCAGACTTCGGAATTTTTTGGATATCTACAACTTCCATCACATCACATGCACTTGGAAAATAGCAAGGAACAACACTTAAGTGGATTTCAACCAAGAGAACCCATTGGAGAGTTTCACAAGTTGGTTATCAATAATGGGCTAGACAAGACAATATGCAGAAAAGGGAGCTGGAGTTATGAAAATTTGAACATAGTCAAATGGGGCACCAACAAAATCGTTGTCTCCCAAAATGGTGAATGAAAAGAATTTTTTGCAAAAATTATATAACTTCTAGATGACAAGTTGAGTACAAAAATAATTGATAATAAGAGGACAACTACCCAAAAGATCAAGGTTATCAACAAGGAAAAGGCCGCTCAAGAATGCAATTTACAGTTGGCAATGCTAAGAGAAATAATCTTGAACATGAGATCTCACATTGACTCACTTGTACAACAAGGGTTGCAATCACCTCTAGATGAAAATATTTGAGTAATGCCAAAGGAGGATTTCATGAAACTTTTGAAGAACAAAGAGACAAGTCAATCATTATTTGGGAATTGATCTCAAACTCCTGATATTGAAGAGATCAAAGTAGTGTTCAAACCATTGGAACAGTTGGAGGTAAAAGTCAAGTCCATAGTTGAGAAGTTGAAAAGTATTTCATATAGAGAGATACCATTCAATTGGGCAAGGTGTTCTAAGCCTTTAAGAAGCAAGAGATGTTGTATGAGGATGAGTGGAAGTCTCCTTAGTCCTTAAGATTCTCTCAAGAAATTTTAAGTTGATAAATTGATAAAGTGTTATAATTTTGCAATTTTGATCACTGAGAAAATATGCGGCCCAATGGAGGTATGATTTTGAGTTCCTCCTTTTCTTGAAGCAAAAAAGCCCTAAAAAAGCTGCCAAAAACTGTAGTATTTTATACTACATTTTTATATTTTGATATTTCGTAAATGATCATTTTGATCTTAGAGCTTGGATCATTGATAATGATTATGTGCCAAGAAGCTAAGCTATGCTGATATGATATTTAATGGTAAGGGATGAGTGGTGATCAGTAACATATGTGACATATGCTTTGGGACTGAATATAATATATACAACAGAGATTATATATCATATAGACGGCAGAGATATTGAGCAGCAGAGATAGTAGGGACTGTTAGATGAGATGTGGTCAAGCAGCCCTTAGAATTCCAAAGGTGTCAAAACTCTAGAGCTCTCAGAGTTTGGGGGGCTGTTGGATGAAAAAGTGATCAACGATCCTGAAGAGTTTTATGGACTCAAAAAAAAATATGTAAGGAAAAAGCCTCCAGTTTGGTTGGTTCATTACTGATTCAAAAAGGTGGTGGACCCCCCCTTCTTGTTTTGTTTGTTTGTGTGCACATGGAATACATCAACAACGTGTTTTTATTTGTAGAAGGCATAATGGTGCTCTTGTGAGCTCTATTTTTTAGTGTCATTAGCTTGTGAATGACATGATTATTGAATAACATGGAGGGCTCTCACAGTCTCAAAGGAAGCTTTGAGGAAGCTCCAAGATTGGTTGGTTCTAGCTGAGTCAACAAGTGCATCCAGTTCCCTTTGTTTTATTCAACACAGACAATGCATCAGTAGGAACTTTTATTTTCTCAAAGAAATTAAGTGGCAGCCCTGTGAGATTTATGTTATTATGCAGTAAGTGCGTCATTAGATTTGTGAGCCACATGATCATGGAATGACATCAAAGATTGAACAGTTCTCCAAAAGTCTGAAAGGGAGCCTTATAAAGTGTTAGGCAAAGCTTTCAAGAACCGTCCAATGGAAAATGATCCAACAATTCTAGGAGACAAGCTATCAAAAAATAAACTTTCAAGTGATATCTTCAAGAGCTGTCCAGTCAAATAGCAAACTGTTTGATCCTGTTCAAAGCAATGTGAGTATTCTCACCTATTTTGCCACTCATTTTCTCACAGTTTGAAGATTAAAAGGGGATTTTCCAAAGATATTCCAGATATATTTTTATGATGTTTCTCAAATATGTGCTCCTCAGCAAAATGCAGTTAAGGTCATTAAGCAGAAGTACAGTTAGATCCAGATTTCTTGACATATGTTCTCAATTAGCTGATCTTCATTGCAAATAGCACTTCTGCATGTTTTGGGGGGCTAATTTCCAATTAGATTTGGCTGTCATTTCCTCTAAATAAGAGCCTGATTCTTAGAGGATAGATTGTATCAAGTAGACTGATGATCTCAGAAACTTTGTTTGCTTGATATTTTGCAGTTTCATTGCCTTTTTTTAGATAGTATTTCATGTGTCTAGAGATATTCTAGCTATACATGATTTTGTAACTGTATTGTATCAAAGTGATCAATATAAAGGAGCTATGATTATCTCTATCCTACATCTTATTGCCCACAAATGACTAGTCTTTTATTTGCTCTGACAAATGCTTAAGTCAAACTAGACAATTGAATGTCTGTAGAATCTGTGCAGAAATAGTAGAAGCTATTCTACCGGATTGTTGAGTTTGTTTTAAGTCACTTATTTCAGCATTCTTTTAGAGACCCTTCTCTGTTTTTCCTGTCAAGGTTAAAATAGATTAGAATGGAAATGGAGACAGAATTTAATCCAATAGATTGTCTTGCAACAATCTCACATTGTAAGTTTCCCGTGTTTGATGTTCATGTGTGGCACAAATCAGTGTAAAAGCAAATATAAACATCAACAGTTACCAAGCCTGTTGCTAAATGCAAATCTACTAGCAGATGTTCTCTTGACCTTGTTGGGGACTGTAAGCAATTCAATATGCACCCAAGACAACCGCAATAGCCTCTCCTCAAAAGGATTTTCATTTCATTATAATGCATATCCTTGTCAAGATTAGCACAAAAATTTATTAGGAAGGACATAGTGAGCTATGTTCTATGTACTGCCATCATACACTTAGTAAGTCATATTTGATTATTGGCAATTGCACTTAACCAATTAATCCGCTTTACTCAATTTTATAATGAGAAAGTTAGGGAAATGCTCCTTGCAAAAATAGTTATTATTTAAGACCTATGTTACCGAGTTCTTCAATTTTTCCTAGAGAATTCGCTCTGGGTGCATTTGGGTTCTGGTTCTTGCTGGGGAACATCTGGGAGCGCCTGGGCACCCCCGGGTTCCCTGTGGGTCCGTTCCCAGACGACCCACAAGGAACCTGTTGTGACCTTTTCACACATCGCCCCATTCAAAATGGGGACCCCCTAATTTTTGCTCCATTCTGGTCTTTCGGCTTTGGTTTTGTCTCTCTCTCTTTCTGTCTCTTTTCTGCTATCTGCCTTTCCGGGGATGTGCCTGCCATTGAGCTTAAACGTGAAATTTTGGCTAAGTTTGAGATTTAGGGTTTGTACTTTTCTGGTCAATTTGATGTCAAATTGAGCGAATAAGTTGAAATCTGAGGTTGGCAACACAGTCAGCATGCTTTCAACAGGTTCCCAGCTAAATTTCACCAAGTTCTGACAACTTACTATTTTTAGTAAGTGTTCAATTCAGGGCGTTCTCTCAGCACTTTTGGAGTTCCGATCACTACATTGCATCCAGAACAGGCCAAGCTATTGGGCTGCAAATTTTGCGCTGAAACGGACAACTGTCTATTTTTAGCAAGTTCACCTTCAGGAGCAGATTTTAGGGTTTATATGCAAAGTTCTTCAATGCATGTCTGGAGATTCTTTATGGGTTTTCTGAAACCTCCACAGTGATATAACATGGAAAATGAGACAATGACTTTCAGTATTCAGCCTTCAGGGGCTATTTTTAGGGTTTGCATGTTGAAATTTTCTTTGCATCTTTGAACATTCTTTGTGGGTTTTTTGAGGGCTTCGTAGTGGTATAACGTGCAAACCAGGATCAAGACTTTTTCAGGAGCCGTCTTCGGAGGCTATTTTTAGGTTTTGTATGCATGGCTTTTCAGCGCATGTCAGGTGTTTCTTTGTGGGTTTCTCAAGAGCTACGCGGTGATGTGACATGCAAAGCGAGATGATCAATTTCCAGACTTACTATTTTTAGCAGGTCCATTCTGACAGCTGCCTAGCACATCAGGATCACGAACAGGGCGAAGTGCAACAGAAACGAGGTCAAACAGAGGTCGTTTGATCAACATGCAAGTCAAATTAGGGTTTCCAGCTTCGAGACCTAAAATGAGGGGTAAAATGCCAGAATTTTCGAAAACCGGCGTACCCCACTGCGATCAGTATCTTTCAAGCTATCCACCGGTAAAATTTGAAGGCAATCAGAGCACTTACTATTTATAGTAAGGCGTTCCAGAAACAAGCTAAAAATAGTAAATCAGCAGCAGGCACCAGTGTGAATGGGCAAGTCTACCGATGAGGGTCACCGCATTCAAATTTCAAGTCAAACGGAGTTGTGGAAGTCATGAAATTGAGCAGTTGCTATAAATAGTAAACCACCTTCAGAAACATGCCATAAATAGTAGGTCAACTCGAGATGGCAGTGTGAACAGACTAATTGGGTTACGAGGATCCTGTGGTTAAAATTTCAAATCGGTTCGAGCTTCAGAAGTATGAAAACCTGGAACTTACTATATATAGTAAGGCATGAGCTACAGAAGGAATGAGGAAAAAACGCCTAAGTTTGGATCTCATTCTATAGACCCCTAAAAATGCGCCCACTTCAAGTCAAGTTGATGGAATGAATTCTGAGTGTTAAAAAATGTCCCTCACCACAAGCTAAATGCGCCCATCTCCAGCATGAGCTCCATGAAAATTTTCTAAGTATGAGTTAAGTCCGCCTACCACCCCTAAATGCGCCCTCAAGGTGATGGAAGCTAAAAAAAATTTTAAGGCAAAGACTTAAGTCCACCTCACTACCCCAAATGCACCCAAGGTGATGGAAGCTAAAAAAAATTTCTAAGGCATTGCTAAATCCACGTCCTACCCCTAAATGTGCCCTCGTCCTCAACTGGTTGGAGGTTGATAAAAAGTCTAAGGCAAAGAGTTAAGTCCGCTTGCCACCCCTAAATGCGCCCATGCAAAGTCAAGATGATAGAAAAGTTTTGAAGTGATGAAGATAAGTCCACCTCCATACCCCAAATGCGCCCACTTCAAGATGAAGGTAAGGAAAAGACAAGGCAAGGCATTCATCCTCCTCCACTATCAAAATGCGCCCATGCTTGAAGAATAGTCAAAGCAAGTCAAACTTCCTTCTCCACCCTTTAAATGCACCCATTTCAAGTGCAAGGTAAAGATGAAAAGGAGGAAGTTACCAAGGGGTGGTGAAAATTCTCTTAAGTGAAATGCACCCATGCTAGACATAAAATGAGGAAGTTACCAAGGCGTTGATGTCAAACAAGGTGAAGATGGGTGAAAATTGCTAAGGCGTGGTTAAATCCTTCACCATAGCCTAAATGCGCCCAAGTCTAAGGTGGCTAAGGAAGGCGTAGAAGTTAATTTCTTCTTCACATGTGAAATGCGCCCCAAAAATGTTGGAGATGGTGGCCTTCTAAAGGGAAAAATATATAAGTGTTGATGAAAATTCCTCACCATAGGTGAAATGCGCCAGGACTGAAGATGAATGGAGGAAAATTTTCTAAGACAAAAATTCAAATTCCTCCTTGATGCCTAAATGTGCCCAAGCTAGTGATGAAATGATAAAATATTTTTCCTAAGTGTTAATATTTAATTCCACCTTCCTTAGAGAAAATACGCCCAAGTTGATAGAGGAGATGAAATTTTTAGAGGCATGAATAAAATTGGCAATGGATGAGTCAAAAGGTGCCAGCTTCACGAAGTCGTTAAAATTTTCAAAGTCAAGCAAGAAAATACGCCCAAAGATGAAGAATTGGAATAAATTTGATGAAAAATATTTTTCTAAGGTTTAAAATTCAAAAAATTAAATGTACCCCTTCGTTTGTAGACCCATGAATTTGATGCTTTCTGAAGGGAATTTTCTTCTGGGTATCAAACATCTTCGACAAGGAATGGATTTTAAAGTCTTCCCCAGCTCGCCAAGGATTTCGAGATGAAAATTTTGATCGGCACTTGAATAATGAATCTTCTAAGGGGAAAATTAAAAAAAAGTCTAAGGCAAGGAATAAAATGTGTTGTTGAAATAAAATGCCTCAGATGACGAATTTGAAGTTGATTGACTAGATGATTTTGATCAAAATTGTTCATGAAGGTGAATTTTCTCAAACAAGAGATGGATGAAATCAAGTGTCAGACTTCAGCTGGTGAAGTGAATTTCTTGAAGATGCAGTTGAAGTTAAAAAAATGATTTAAAAATGCTAAGTACGCCTTGACCAGTGAAGTGATTTGTTTTTGGAAATTCTAGAAGGTCAAATATTCCTGACACCGGATGACAAGTGTTGCAGCTGCCAAAGGAGGGAAATTCGAATTCTTGCAGAGTAGTGGAAATTTAATAAATTGGCTAAAGATAGCTTCTTCTAGAAATCGACTTAGCTATTTGAGCTGTGAAGCTTATTCATTTTTCTCCATCAGTTGAAGAAGTACGACTTGAGCTCTGAAGTGAAGATTGTAGTGCAAGTGAATAGCTGAGTATTGAAGAAGTTCGATTTGAAGTAGAAGAGGATTGTTGAAGTTGAACTTTGAAGAGTGCAAAATTTGAAGAAGTCTAAGTGTTGAGAAGTGGCTAAAGAGAAGTTGGCCGATTTTCTCCAAGTAGTGAAGTTGTTGAAGCTTGCTTGAAAAATTTGCTAAGTGTTGAAAGTTTGAAGTTGCTAGAGGAGAAGTTGAGGTTTGAAGTTAGAATTGCAAGTTGAAGCTCCTCAATTTTCAAAAGTCGACTAGCAGCCCCAATGTTATTTCATTTTTCTAAGTTAAATTGCTGATGACTGCTTGTTGTTTTGCAGGATGGCTGAAGTAAGAGCAACTAGCAGAGATAGTAATGCTACATCCAAGCAGGCTGTTATCAAGAAGCTAAGCAAGTCGTTCCTGCCAAAGTCGAAATTCTCTTCGAAGTTGGGCACAAGCTAGCTGACACAAATTTGGGCTCTTTCAACATGGAGGCTTTCAAAAGTCGAATGATGGGAGTTGGAAGCCATCGTCCTTCAGTCACTTCGCACAATATTGTTCAAAGTGGACTGTATGCAGCTACTGTTTTTCTGTCGGCAATTCAGTGTCTAGAGCTGATGATGGAGTGTGCTAACTGCTACGACCCTGATCATAGGTCCATTGTCTCACCTGATGGTAGGTTGTTCGCCAACGTCACGCTTGCAGCTATTGGCGAAGCCTTTGGAATCCCATCACACGAGGGGATGATTTATAAGACGAGAGAGCATGTTGAGCGAATGTATGCTTCAACATTCAAGAGATGTGCTGATATGATCAATGCTCGCTAGATGAACAAGCCCAAGCCCTCTCACACGAAGTTGCCGAAGTAGATAATATCAAATAATTTGAAGCAGGAGTACTGTGACTTGATCATGATGCTCAACAGGGTTGGAGGCTGCCCCCCGGTGTTTATCTTTGAGCCTTGGATGTTCTACTATATCAATCTCGTGCTGGAAGGGAAAGAGCATATCAATTGGGCGGTGATGATTAGTGACAATTTGCACGAGCAGCTCCGGAGTTTGAGAAGGACGAGGACGTTCTACATGGGCTCATACATTGTTTACATGTTGGCTCGTATGATGAAGTACAGGGGAATTTCATACAAGGAGCCAATCGGATGTGGCTCTCATTAGTTCAAGATCCATGAGGCTTGTCCACAGCTGCACCTGACAAGCATGTCCCATTACAAGCGATTCAACGATGTCTTCACCATGCATATAACGAGATCACTTCAACAAAGGACTCATCACAGGATCTCGAGGGAAGCTTAGGAATTAATAGAAAGGTATGGGTGCTGGTTTACTCAGTTTCCAAAGTTTACTTATATTAGGTTGCAAGGGTTTTCTTCATACCCGTATAGATTGCCTAAGTACCCAACAAATAGAATTTTGATGTTAGAGATATCTAGGCAACTCATTGCCTACAATAAGATTCAGAAGAGAAAGAAGGGAGGACTTGACTTCCCGATTATTATGGGGAATTCAGATGAAGTGTGTCCTTCACTTCAGGCAGCCAGTGAAGCTAAAAACGAGCTTCAATTCTTCCACTTTTCCTATCACACCAGCAGGCAGCATTATGACCCCCACAGCAATATCAGATGGATACTGTCAAAAGAGTTCAGGCACAAAGTAAATATTGAGGATTACTGGGCTGCTGCGTTGGATGAAGTTGAAGTCAGGAAAAGGATGTTCTTGAGGCTACCGTTGAGCATGATTAGGGAATGTGAGATTATTCCTGTACTAGACTAGGTGGACGAGGACAAGAACATTCTCCATCCAGATTATGAGGCAGTGAGAGACACGCCACTTCCACCCCCCGATTGGTCGGAGCCAGGGATTGCTGATTTGGACACACTTTGTATACTAGTCCTGACTTTCCTTAGAGCATGGGTTGAAAGACGTGAGCAGATTGAAGAGTAGGTCAATTCCTTTGAACTACAATTTGATGGGAGATCATAGGACGCCAACTACCAGCAGGAAGAAACATGTTACTCGAGGTCCAGAATCTCGAAGGAAAGAGCTAGTTCAATCAGAGCCTCCAAGAATTGTGGTAGAGTCACCTACGTCATTGGAGACACGTTCTCCAAGCATACAGGAGGTTTCACTATTTGCTGATCAGAGAAATGCATTAAATTAGGAGCAAGAATTACATGAGGAAGATCAGCCACCATGAAGAGAATCAGTTGGCCAGAGTGTCAATGCACCCACTAGAGATAATCAGCAAGAGGAAGATGAGGAAACTGCTACTGACACACTTCCAGCATGAGCTTGAGGCGACTCTAGAGGATGATGTAGTTTCAGGAGATACTCAGCCCATAGAGGCCAGTGAGCCTCGCTAGAATGAAATTAGAGAAGTCTGTGAGGAAGAAGCAAGAGATGAGCAGCCGTTTGTTATACAGCAGGTAGTACCTGATTGGCTTAGAGATAGAATGAGGAGCCCCAGTGAAGAGGCTGATCTAGCGGTAGAGATGGAGGAGTTTTTGAGTAGGATTAGTGCGTCTCCAACTAAGAAGAGAGCTAGGAAATTTTCGAAGATCTCAATAGATAAGGATGGCTCTCGCACTCTTCACGTAGTTGTACCAAGGGTTGATTGTGATCGAGATGAGGCAATGCCAGAAAATTATATGATCACTACCATGGAGTTAGGTTGCCCCACAGGAGCACAAATAATTGAGTGTGATAACTCCTACCAGGCGCTTAAGGATAGATTGCTCAAGACTGAAGGCAAGTATAATAAATTGAAGGAGCATAAGACTTTGATTGGCTACATGCAGCATTTGTCTCGTCCTTATGGGCAAGAGATTCTGGCGATTGAGCTTCAAGCCGAATTATCTAGAGAATCAGTTAGTGGCTTGAAGAACTTGAGAAAGATGGCCTGGGAGGCTGATAAATGGGTTACAGGTGTTCATCCCGAGACAGAAAAGTTCATGGAAGATCTTGCTCATGCTTATCAGCAAGCTTCCGACATCATGGCACGGATGGAGGCAGTTGATCAGGCCTGGGGTGATGCTCATGTCTATCAGAGCAAGGTTATTCAACGTCTGGAGGCCTTGTTGCATACTTCCTTGCAGATGCTAATTGATGGAGTGATTCAGGAAGGCGATATGTACGATTTTACCGGATGGTACTCTTCAGTAGTCACGGGCCGTGGTTTCCTTGATGCAACACAAGCGGATTCAGTTAGAGTCGGGAAGGCTATGATTAACATTATTGATGGAATCCTGAACACCTTGGAGGCAATCTTTGCTAGGAGGCTGAATTCTGATGAGGTGACTGATGATGGCTTGAGGAGTAGGCTGCCACCTTTCTTTTCGGAGGTGAAGAATTTTGTTCAAAATGACTTTGAGAACACCTCCATTTTCCCCAGTATTATTCAGAATACTCAGGATGCCTTAGTTGCCTGGAGAAAGTCTTGTATGCGGCACGGGTAGGCAGTTACGATGTTGGAGTTCCAGCTTGATCACATTCTGCCGATCTCAATTCAGGAGGTTGAGCTTGTGCTCGCCCGATTTGTTGATTTTGCAGCCAGGGAGAAGGAGAACGGAAACGCACTTCTGGATGATGACCTTCTGGAAGACTGATTGTGGACATTAATTGCCCTTGCTATTTTGGGAGTGAGTGGGAATCTTGTAATTCATTTATTGTACCACTTCCCATTTTGGTTGCTTTTAGGGTTAGGGCTGAGGTGGCTTAATCTGAGCCATTCATTTGATTGTAATTTGAGTTGTCCACTGGACTGGGCCATCTATAAAAGGGGCATCCCCCCTCATTTGTATCTCATTAGAGAATAGACATTTTGATAGAGCATAGAGAGACAGTTTAGAGTTAGCATAGTTTCATTGCATAGCATAGTTTGAAGGAGAAGGAAATTTTTCCCTTGAAAACTTTGTAAGAGATTGTTGTAAAAACTTCCATAATAAAAGAGTTTTCATTGATGGTGAATTTGTCTTTGTTATGAGCAAGCTAGCAAGGTTTATTCGTCCTTTTACTTCAAGTAGGACTTAAGTTAGAGTAATTTTCATTTTCATGCAAGTATTTAGTTGTGGGTGGTTGCGTTTGATTTAAGCGAGCTTTGTTTAATCCATACCACTAGCAAGCTTACTGATGGTAAGTTTGTCCTGCGTGGTCAACTGGAATATTTTTCAGACTTAACTTCAATTGTGATTCACGTGTGTGTATGCATCATCTTGATGGTATTTGCATGTTGAGTCGTAATCTAAACACTTTTCGTTGCTCCTTTGAAGATTGCACCAACCTTGTTGAAGCTGTCCAATGCGAGGCAAGACAAAGTTTGGTTGAAGTTCACTGAAGTCAAGCTCAATGCCTCTTGCACTTAGACTAGGACATAAATTTCCAATCCCTACAGCCATTCAATTCAGTACATTTCTGGTTAGTATAGTAACACGTACCTCATTGCTAAATTATCCGTATTGCACGAAAATCCCCTTCCAATCATTAACATGCTGTCAACTGCAAACCTTTTGAACAATTGTGTAAGTCCCCTTGTGTAAACAGCAAATCACAACGAACCGACTAAGGGTATTCCATAGCATTTTCGAAACCTTGGAGTTGAACATACGAACTTTCTGGCAATCTTAGCATATGGAATTCTTTGATCAAGAGAGAATGGAGTAGCCTTCAGATACTTTGTTCTGCTGATTGGTGCGGTCACAAAAATCATATCAACAGAACCCAGGGGTGCCCAGGCGCTCCCAGACACTTTTATATTCTAACTTTTGAATGTCAACTTGCAGAGGGGCAAACAAATTCAGTTATTCTACTGATTAATCAGATTGCAGACAGTCTGGGTTAATAAGAAGTTTGATATGTTAACTAATCAATGAATTTGATCTAGATCCTCTTGATGATTGATAAATAATTGTTATGATCTTCATTTAAATCATGAATAGAGACATATATGATATATGAGTATGCCATATGTATTGGAATTTTGAACTATTAATTGGCATTTATCTTTATAGTTTATCACTAGCATTGATCAATGATTTTAGATTTAATGATGATTGATGAAGTATCATAGTTTAACTTCATACTATCAAATGTATTTACAGTTCTGTATTTTTTAATTTTTTGCATATATATATATACAGCCATACCCAAACGTACCATACCCAAGGGAAGAAAAAATCGTTGTACCGACATACCTGTATCCCGTACCCGGTCCCGTACCAGAACCGGCAACTTAGTTTAAGACCTGCTCCTTGCTAGTTGCTCTGAGCATCTTCTCAATATATATTTGCTTCGAGGTCGATATTAATGTTTCCATTAGTTGCTCTTTTCTTATAAGAGGCAAGATGATATGGAAGTGTTGTTATTATTACTCAAGTAATTGGTAAAGTATTCGATGTGTTAACAGTGAGCAATGTGCTCAACAAATAGTTTACAAAATATACAAAAAACAAGAAGTTTCTAAAAAGAAACTCCAGATAAGATCAAAGACGATCTTATCTAAATAATTTACAATAAAATACAATATTGAGCATTAATAAATAAATAATAAATATTATTTTAATACCCTCCCTTAATGCTCAATCTATCAACTACACTAAAATGCCCCCTGAATTTTACAAACTTATCTAGACTGAGTGACTTGGTGAGAATATCGATTGTCTGCTCCTCTGTCGGAACATACATCAACTGAACCGATTCGCCTTCAACAAGCTTCCGAATGAAGTGACAATGAGTTTCCACATGCTTGGTTCTTTCATGGAAGATCGAATTCTTGGCAAGTTTGAAAACCCCCTGATTATCACAGAACAAGGGAGTCGAACCTGCTTGAGATATTTGCATATCCGCAAGCATTCGGCAAAGCCAAACTACCTCACATGCTTCTTTAACTGCTCCCCGATACTCTGCTTCTGTCGAGGAGAGAGCCACTGCCTACTACTTCTTATTAGTCCATGTGACTGCACCAAATCCCAAATTGAACACATACCCAAATGTTGATTTTCTGTCATCAACCAACCTGCCCAATCTGAGTCTGTGAAACCACTGAGTCGAGGATCATGATTCCGAGTGTACAAGAGTCCATAGTCAGAAGTGTCCTTCACATAATGCAGCACACACTTCACTGCTACCCAATGATCAACCTTGGGGTTGTCATGAAGCGTGAAATGTAGCTCACTGCAAAACTGAGGTCAGGTCTAGTAGCAGTGAGATAGATGAGGCTGCCCACTAGTTGCCTGAACAATGATTCATCTACTACAGGCGAGTCTGACTTAGCTGACAACTTGAGCCCTTTTTCCATGGGTGTGGAGGTAGGTTTGCAATCCTGCATTTGAAATTTATCCAGAAGACTTTTTAGCATATTTTGACTGGGAGATGAAGATACTGCTCTCAGTCTGCCAGACCTCAACACCTAAACAGTAATGCAAAAGTCCCAAATCTGTCATGTCAAATGTGTTGCACAAATCTTGTTTGATCTCAGCGATCAAATGTGCCAAACTGCCAGTAATGATCAGGTAATCCACATAAACAACAATAAGTATATCACTACCAGTCTGTTTGACATACAAATTAGAGTCAGATGGACTCCTCTAAAAGCCATGATTTGTGAGGTACTTTTCAATCTTGATGTACCAAGCCCGAGGAGCCTATTTTAGGCCATAGAGTGCTTTGACCAATCTGCACACCTTCTATTCTTGATCAACAACTTTGAATCCTAGAGGCTACATCATATAGACTTCTTCCTTCAACTCACCGTTGAGGAAAGCACTCTTAACATCCATCTAATGGACTTTCCAACCAAATTGAGCTACTAAGGCTAGGACAAGCCATATGGTACTCAATTTGGCTGTAGGAGCAAAAGTCTCCTTATAGTCAATGCCTACTTTCTGTGAGAACCCCCGTGCAACTAGACGAGCTTTGTACTTGTCAAGGGTTCTGTCAGCTTTGTATTTCACCTTATACACCCATTTGCAGCTAACGAGCCTCTTCCGTGGAGGAAGATCAGAAAGGACCCAAGTGTGATTCTTCTGAAGACTAGTATTTAGCTTCCATAGCCTTTTCCCACTCAAGAATTCCTTTAGCCTCTGAATATGTCTGAGGCTCATAGACACTATGAATGTTGGCCATGAGAGAAAAATTGACTGTATGTTGTTGTTTGCTCTTCTTTTTGGATGATCTACCCTCAATGAGCTCATTATCACGAAGATCATTGATGGTCTTAAGCCACCATTTCGGCCAGAGAGTAGAGTACCAACATCGGATGTAATAGGAGGAATTGGAACTGGTTGTGGATCTAGAACAGGTTCAGCAGGTGGATTTTCAATATCATCCAGAGGAAATTCAGGTTGAGCATCATCAAAGACAAAGTCTTTATCATCCCTCCCATCAGGTGAACCTAACGGAAGTCGGACACCCAAATCAAAAGCCTTCAAGGGCTGATCCTCTAAATGTTGAATAAGCGAGGAAAGGTGAAACGGTCCCCGTTCTTCATCAAAGACAAAAAAAGGAGGTCGTGGGCTGGTGTGCAGACAAAAATGCGTTTGAAAGAACCTTCAGAAAAATGATGCGCACAGAGAAGGTAGAAATCGCGGCACCATAAAATGAGGATCTTAGAAACGCATCAAAGAATGACGCAAAAAACCCTTGTGAATACAGGAGAATACCCTCAAACAAAGCACACGGGTTTAGCAGAAAAAAAAAAAATCTGCGACCAGAAACCCACGACGCTTTTCAAAAAATTCTACTTTTCTCAAAAACCCATGAAATTGCAACAAGAGGATCGCGATTTTCAATTTCGAATTACAAGAAACACAAGGTTTGATCACAAGAAAATCTTTGAAATTTTTCCACTAAAAATCTACTCAAAATTTTTAGAATAAAAAAAAAATCTCAATTTTTTTTTAACCTCGCTTTGATACCATATTACGCAAGTAATTGGTAAAATATTCAATGTATTAACAGTGAGCAATGTGTTCAATAAAAAGTTTACAAAATATACAAAAAACAAGAAGTTTCTAAAAAGAAACTCGAGATAAGATCAGAGACGATCTTATCTAAATAATTTACAATAAAGTACAATATTGAGCATTAATAAATAAATAATAAATATTATTTTAATAGTTATTGTTCCTTGCCTATGTTCACATCATTTGGTAGATAGGCTCTTTCTGTGGTTTTAGTTTTGGCTTCTAGCCTCTCTTGGGAGCTATTGTTTGCTCCAGTGCTTCTAATACTGATGGTATTTTTG
The DNA here is from genome assembly GCA_007258455.2 of Sequoia sempervirens. Classification (NCBI taxonomy): domain Eukaryota; kingdom Viridiplantae; phylum Streptophyta; class Pinopsida; order Cupressales; family Cupressaceae; genus Sequoia; species Sequoia sempervirens. Next base: position 44,482 of record VDFB02038989.1, read on the forward strand.
ACTCTCATTGACCTCTTCTGGTCATCCATGGACATTAATATACTCAAAAAAGTTATTTCTTTGTTCATAATTCTGGTCACCCTTGGAGATTAATATATTTAAATGATTTAATTCCTTGTTTATAATTTGTGCGATGATCTATGATATGATATATTAGCAGCATTCTTATTAATTACAATGTAATACAGTAATAGTGACCTGGAGAATTTTCTTTCTGCCATTCTTGCCTAAAGATATTTAGCAGCGACTGCATCCATATCATCCAAGATTTGTTGTGCATCATTGGAGTGAGAGGCTTTCTCATAAAGAAATTACAATTAGTATCTTTAAAAGACATTCCCTTGTCAATTTAGCTCTAGTATGAACTCAAGCAAGAAATTCTCATTCATGACTACAATCACATCCCTTGCAACCTATATATCTGTGTGTTTGAGTAGAATATGAGCCTTGTTGGTGATCAAAACTATGATTCCCAAATCCCTAAAGGTGAGACTGGTTCTTGAGTGCCAAGGGTGTCAAAACTTGGAAAAACCTTCAACCTACTGATTAGGCAGGGCAATTTTGGACCAATTGTTGAGGTGGGTAAGACCTCCTTCACTTTTGGTTCTATGAGGCCAAGGGTAGTTACCTTAAGATGCTGTAGTTAACTGAAAATACAGAATATGAACAATTTCCCTGCCACAAACCATACCCACTGCACAGTGTACCCATAACTCGATTGTCACAATGTACCTATGTGCTGATTTGATTTGCTAGGTCAAGCATCTTTTCTTAAACAGAGGAAGGCTTACCATGGGGAGTCTTTGAAGATATGGCTATTACAACCCCTATTGCTGTTATGCATTCAAATACATGGAAATTGGGAAATACTTTAAACCATAGTTTGCAAACTTGGACTCAGCAGCCCAAAAATGTGACTCGAACTCCAGACTCGGCATGGACTCAGGAAAAAACTCAGCTAGGACTCAGCAAAAAAAAAACCGTAGTTTTACAAAAAAAACAAGAACAAAATTACAAATTAATGCATTTAGAGTACATAAGAGCCTAATTTGATTATCAAACACTCATAATTCAAAGATTACACGTCATATGATCATCAAACACCCAATAATTGAAATTTAATCATTCATAGTCATTAAAATACTCATAGTTTCAATGTATAACAGCATCATAAGATTATAAATGTTTACATATAATCCTGGCTTCTTTCAACCCCAATTCAATTTGCAGACCTGTATTTCACAAACTTGAGTGTTAAATGAAAGAAAAAGTTTTAAAAAAATGGGGTTTTAACCCTTTTTGACTCCCAGCCATGCAGGAGAGTCCTGGGTCGGGACTCCCGAGTCCAACCTCAGGACTCGGCCAAGTCCCAAGGTCGGACTCCCGAGTCTTGCCCCAAGACTCTCCTGGACTCAACTCCCGAGTTCGTGGCGAGTCGACTCGGCTGGCCAACAGACTCCCGAGTCCACTGAGTCCGCAAACTATGCTTTAAACAACACAAACTGAAAATAAATGAAATGCTTTGTTTGTTTTCGTGTGTTGATGTGATAGAATATGGATCAAACAACAGACTGGTACCTATGTCCAATTGGGCACAAAGTTATTGAATTTAATTAAATGATGCAACCGTAGACACCAAAGATGAGATCTTAATGAAGGTCCCACAGAAGACTATACATTAAGAACATACAAGTAAGCTAGGTTCTACACATATATTTAGAAAGACATCTAGAATTGCAATCTATTAGATGAGCAATACTTAGTAATCTTTGAATAACATGAACATTTCCTTTATTATTTTGAAAAGACACTTCACAAAAGCATTGTGATATTTTACAATCTTTTGGTTGATTAACTAATCAGAAATACATCCAAAAATGAATTCATTACACATGAAGACACTCAATCAAGGTTGAATCTACACTTTATATTCATTATTCAAAGGTTACAAGGAATTTGTTACAAGATTTAAGTAAACTTACATCAATGTACTATTAAAATCTAATACCCAAAACTGGAACTTGAAACCCTAGGGCTTCCTACAAATATTTACTCTCTTTTGTTTGGTTCTATTCTTGCTCTATCACTGTTTTTCATCCCTTTGCAACGTCAAAGCTTCTTCTTTAAATACCCCTTTGCACAACTTCAACCAACCCAAAGAATCTCAGATCTTCATTAATTTCATAAGTCCTTTGTAGAAAACCCCATGCCCCTTGGGTGTTTGTTCTCCTTGAATTCTGCCTAAAATCACACCCAAACATGCCTAAAAGTACCAGCAAAGCCATAGAGCAATGTTCCTATCAGATTTGCTATTGTCCTCTACATTAATGACGATTGAAACTGAAGTACATTATGTGAGAAGAACACCCATGAAAACTGTTGAATAAGCCTAGAAAATATCATTTGCCATTAACTTGGTAGATGAGAAAATATTGCAAGGCAGGTGAGGAGGGTGGAACAATGAATTGGGGACTTAAATACCCCATGACACACTTTCTTCCTTTAAAATCAGTCGCTTTTCACATTTACCATTTATGTTGGACCTTTATGCTAGAACTTGATCCTTTTCCTGATTCCATCAGCAATTTAATGAAGGTTCAGAACCACCCAAAATTTGCCGACTTCCACTAAGCATGACCTACCTTTGACTGTTGGCACTTTGAAGAGCTTTCATAACCACATCGGATCCTGATTCAAGGTTCAAAACCCAACTGATTTCACTCATAAGTGCTACATAAGACTTCATCAGCAATCTTCCCTCTGGTTCGGAACCAAGCGTTAAGTGCCAACAAACACTACAAAAGCAATGTCAAGGATTTTTCTCTATGTTGAAACTAGGCATCAAGTGCCAACAGTGGTTTTGAAACCACTCCCAACAGCTGACGAACACTTAGAAACCTCTAATACTTTTGATAACTTAGCCAAATGAGGGAGACATGGAAAATGCAGGAGGGCGTGCTTAGGCAACACTTGACAAGGGAATGTCTAGTCATTGCTTCTCAGATCAGATATTTATGATGGAAAAACGAGGTCAAGGCAACAAAGGAAACACATATTTAGCTGATTTTTTGCAATTTTGAGGCCTACAAATATGGGCATCAACAAACCTTACCTTAGTATATTCAAGATTGCATTCCAACTTAAAGGAAATAAGCAAATAGCATGATGGTCTTGTGGCAAAAAAGAGCAAATGGGCAAAAATAGGAAGACAGACAGATATCAAAGATCTTTTCCTATGGTAATTGTCCCAGTAAACTTGTCACAAATTGCAAGTCCCAAACATTGCATGCAGTTGGAAGCTCTGAAATTCTAAATGGATTATTTCTCTCTTCCAAAAACATGGTCTCTCTAATAATGACTAAACAGTGTTCTCATAACTGGTCTCCATACCCTTGAACAATCTGGATATTTTTAAAAGTGGAAGGTGGAAGTGGAAGGTGGTAAAGGAGGAAGTTGAGAGGCATTTAATGGTGGAAGAACTAGAACGGAATTAGTCAACGCATCAAGAAGGCCAGACTAATCTTGTGTGGATGAAAATTAGCTGTTTTGCATTCCTTACACAAATTTATACCTCAACTATCAGGATATGCTGTCATTCGGTCTTGTTTTCATCCAGCTTCAGCATCTTTCAACTGAGAAAGATATTTTCTCAGTTGTAAGGTTTTGTTCTGTGTTTTGTTTTGATCCCAGATACCTTCAGCATTCACTCAATGCATTTGGCCAACACGTGGTTATTAATATTTTTCTGTTTTCTTTTTTGGCTATATCCTTCAGTAATAGTTTATGTTTTTTCTATATATTTTCTGTGTAGACTCTATAGTTTTGACTTTTGACATATTCCAAATCATCCTCAAGGGATTAACTTATTCACAACTCCATTGGAAAATCGTATATGCTATCTTTTTCCTTCCTGTAGTGCTATGTCAGAATATGTAGATGAATGTCAAAGTGTTACAAAAGAAAAATATACTCCCAAAATTTGCAGAAGCAGGAAAGAAGATATCACATTTGTATACAAAACACTGAACTGAATATTAAGAATATAATTATTAAAGATATGGGTTTTGTGCCTTTTCAATCAACTCAAAAAATTTAACTTCTATTTGACCAAGCCAGAAATGTTAGGCTGCTCAGTTTTCAAATCACAGAATCGATTGTTTTTGGAACTGGGGTACATATATGGTTCTACCTTTGCCCCAAGACTGCTATCATTCGGTTCTTGCCAACTTGAACATTTTCTACAAGACAGAGTAGCTCTTATTTCTCAAACACATTTTATCTAATTTCTTGTCCATTTGGAATTTCTCGATGCAATCTTGGCAAGCCTCCCAACAATTTAACATTTTTGAGTCAGTTCACAATGTTAGGCATATCTTCTAGTTCTTGATATAAAAAACAAGTGCACTAATTATATGGTAGAAGTTAGAACAACAAATCGTGTTTGCACTATTTTTGGCAAAAAGGGAAACTTCCTTTCCAAAAGTTGTATCAAAGATTATTCCTCTGCATGCCAGTGGGTTTATTGCTGAGATCAAAGTCATGATTTGATAAAGTTCATTTTTTATTTCTAATTTTTCCCTAATATTTCACTTGTATCAATATCAAAAACATATATGTCAGTTGGAATGACACACAAATTGTCAAATCATTTCTTCTCACTCTGCGGCTCTTCTTTTTTATTGCTACAAACATATCCAATGGCTGTAAAATTGTTCCTTTTAAGTTTTTAACTTTTATCATGCAAGGCTTTGATCCTTGAAGATTTGTGTGTAACTAGTCTAAAATATTTGGACAATTCATTGTGACTATTGAATTGGACTCTAAATCACCATGCTCTAATATCAAGAATCTGGTTTGCCATCGAAACTATCGGATGTCAATTCAGTTACCCTTAGAATTTCTAATTTCTAACAAAATGAAATGTTCCTTGTCAAATGCTCTTGTATTCTCATTTCCACATATCTATGGAGTCTTTTTCTCAACAATTTTTTGAGTTCTTAAGAGCATATTATTGGATGGTTCGTAGTGATAGTTGTGCCTCACACATGCAATGTTATATTACTCTATGCTCACTATTTTATTATTAAAGCTAACCTGCCCCCACTGACAAGGCCTTCTGCAGCCTTCTCCAGAAATGCAGATACTCTTTGGCTTCCTTCCGGTGCTATTCTCAAAAGTTCAAATATTCTGACCTGTAAAAAATGACAAACCAAAAATAAAAATAAATTTGAGGGCATCTATATTTATGTGCCTGTGTGTGTATTACAAACAAAAGTAATAAAACTGTCAAAGAAAGAATCAGATGTTTAACCTACCATATTTCTTGTCAGAAAGCGACCAAGGGATGTTAGACGAAAACTACTGAGAGAAAAATGACTTGTATCTAATGGTAAATACCATGGCAATGGTGATGAGAGTGCAAGGTCTTCTTCAAATAGAACCTGCAAGAAAATAAAAGTGAGCCTCATTAGCAATACACAATAGATTTTTATATCATAATAGTTCAATCATTTTCCTTTGACAATATTCACTAGGAAACAAATTGTATATTACAGTTACAGGATAAAAAGATGTCACACTTAGGCTATATAAGTACCATGCCTCCATTTAAATCTAAGTTGCTGGTCTTGATACAGGATTGGGTACAGGTACAAAATACAGGTACACCATTACGGCAAATTTTTTTCTTGGGTATGGTACGTTTGGGTACAGCTCTATAATATATATATATATATATATGCAAAAAAATTAAAAATATACAGAATTGTAAATACAGTTGATAGTATAATACTTCATCATTGATCAATGGTAGTGATAAAGAAAAATGCCAATTGATAGTTCAAAATTTCAATATTATGTCATATATCATATATGGAAAAATGGAAAAATATGCTTGACCAATGTCTTTGAGGAGAGCAATGAAGAATGAAAGGGGCGAAATGTGGCTTTGGAGGGCATTTTAGGGTATAAGTTGCACTTTTTGCAACTTGTTTTTATGTTATTTACTTTATTTTTGGCACCCCCTAGGCATTAGCGCCCGCGGGAGCACCTCGGGTTCCTTGTGGGTACACGCACTCCAGGGTGCTCCCCTGGGCGCTCTCAGAGTGGGCATGCGAGCCCAAACCAAAGAACCCAGTAACATAGTTTTAAATCGCTTTACCATATGTTTAACAGCCACAATTTTTAAAAGAATGTTATAGCGTTGATTAGCCCTACTCTTCATTGTAATGATGATTACCTGTGTAAGGTGTCCTATTATTTTGTCATTCATCTTGATGATGAACTACATTGTGTTAAATATCTTTTTGACCTAAGAGTATGCAATTTTATTTTGGAGCTACTTCTTCTTAAGATTAGGATTGTTGAAGATTGAGTATCTAGCTGTAATTTTTGTTGGGTAATAAATAGGTTGATAGACCGACAAGTGACAAAACCTGAGAAAGGATACTCGGAAACTACTTGAAGTTTAAAATCCATAAATTACATGTTCATAACAATGTTAACAGCCATTGCTTATTGATGGCAATACTTGCAAGGAAAACATGCAATTCATTAAGTCACTAAGGTAAGCCCCAGCTTTTGAACTTCTACAAGCAAGTATAGGAATCAAACTAATGCATAATGACTTATTACTTCATTATTTACAATTTTACATACTATAAGTATTGCAGGAAAAAGCCATCCAATCTAGTGATTTCCAAAATAACAGTTGCATCTGAAGGAGCTTTCCTACATCATCAATCTCAGTAAAATATCTCCATTAATCTAAACTTAAAGGATATGATACTAGCAGATCAAACAAAAGAAAGGGAAACAAACTGATCTGTTGCAGGAATATTAACTGCTGGGGAAATTGATTAGAGTTTTGTACTAGAAGATTAGGAGAAAACAGAGAACGAATGAATATGTAAGTTCTGGCAAGAGGCAACAGTATAATCGATCTGTATAGTTATTAGTTTCAAGTCTATATGCTCGCATACAATGTAATATGTTTGACAATAAATGAAAGCCTTTTTTTTAATATGGCTCTAGATGTTAGCTAGTTAGCTGTAGACGTGCCCTTATGTGTTTTTGAAATTATATGGTTTTCCCAGTCAAGGGAAGCACTAGTGTTATCTTTCTTTCTGAAATCAATAAGAGAGTGGACACCTAGGCCACGCTTTACTGACCAACAAAATATATATATATAGTAAAATAACAACAATAAAAATAATAAGATGAAGAAATAGAATGACCAATGCAATAATAACAAAAGCAATAGATGTTGCTAAAGTCTACTGTTTTCTTACTTTGTCACTTGTATAAGCTCCAAGGAAGACATGCTATAAGCCCTGAAAAATACATGGCTATCGAACCTAAGAATTCTTATGAAACTTTTGAATGTGAAAAAGCTTTCCTCATCACGAATCTGAACATAACACTCCTGCTAAATCTAAACGCTTTTGATACTATGAGGAGGCCAAGAAAAAGGTAGAGAACTGATTCACCATTTAAACAAGCTTGCAGAAGGAAGGAAAATTATAAATAATTTAGAAAAGTTTGGCAGCTGGCCACAATATTGAGGTTGGTTTTCTGTTTCATTGAGAATAATTACAGTCAATGAACTGAAGATATAAGAACATGTCTACCAAATATGAAACTTTGGGTTACACTATTGAATCTGAAAAGCATCCACCTATATTGAACAAAGTATTGGAAACACATTGAAATGGAGCACCAAAATCAGGGATTACTAAAATGTCCTCATCAGCCAGTTTTTACACTCTGCAGTAATGACCTCGTATATATACATAATTATGCTAATGTTTATGGAATAAACAAATATCATAAATGATAAATACTACCTCAAATCCAGCCAATTTTAGAGCTTCTAGACACTGACTTGTGGTGCGAATGTCAGGAAGCCCATCCCCGAGTTCAATCTCTGCCTATCATTTATTAATCATAACACAACAAAAATCAGTTATTCTAGTTTCCTTTGGAAGTAATATGCTAGAACAGTAAATGATTCTGCCATAATTTAACACATTGACAAACTTGATTTGGGAGTGTCCAAACCTTAATCTTCTGGTGTTCTTCATTCTTTGGATCAAAAGAGTCAGTCATGCACCACTCATATGCTGCAAATAGCTGGCCAGGCTTAAGTACTCTTTTTATCTCTTTATAGCAGCCAACCTTACTCACCAGTTACATAATGTTTGTGAGTATTGAGAATAAGGCGTACAAGTCAAAATGTAGAAGGCCATAAAAAGAAAATGAGACACTAATATCAGCTTTTCAGGCAGTTACAAAACAAATTTCATGAAGATGCAGAATTTGCAAAAAAGCAAAATGGCAAATCTTAATCAGTAGATAAATTTTACATACCGCATCTGGGGCATGACAAGTAGCCTCAATTGCATATATTGCATCAAAAGAATCATTTGAAAAAGGCATCTTCATAAAATCTCCCTATAAATTATATATCACAAATTAATTCTTGAACAAATATAGTCTCACGACCAAAATGTTGAAAGAAAACTGAGTTAACAGGTAATGAGCAACCTTCAAGCACTTATGTTGCTGTACGTGCACATCTTTTTATCACTAATTAAAAATAGGTTGAGTTGAACTTCTAAGCTGTAAAGAAACTAATAAATTAATAAATCTCTATATTTAACAACAGGAAATACTATTTACCTTTACAAAACCACAGGTTTTGTCCAGTCCACAAAGCCTGTTCAGTTCCTGGAAATGAAAAAGAAGGGTAAGTGCATGCACACATCTAAAAAATTGGTATGGCACACCAAGTAATAAATGAATCAAGAACAGCATCACTTAAATTTTCCAGCACATTCTAGTCGATACAAGGTTGCAAGTGCAAGGAAATCACATAGTTGACATTACACAATAAATATATGTTGAAAGACAAAAGGATAGATAGGCAATTAACAGAGGACAGAAGACATTTTCAATACAAAACTAAAACTAAAGCATTCATTTCATGATATTGTATGTCCAAATGAGACTATTTTTAAGGGGAACTTACTGTTCCTCTTGATATTTGGTAAGCATTATTGTTCAGGCCTGTCACCGAAGTGCAACTACATACAAAGTCACATAGTAATAAGGTTAGATAATTCTCCAATCTAAGTAAAGATGTTTTGCATGCTATTAAGAAAATTAATCATAAATTAATATATATAAGATTTATCCAGTGAATAGTACTAGGGCAAAGGCCAAGAATAATTTGTTAAAAAAAGAAAAAAGAGACACTATGGTTTTAATTCTGTAATCTGTATTATTGTGAATCTAGTTATTATGTAGTTTTTACAAATTATTTAATTAATGTACTGGTTCACTTTTTTTGAGCTTTTTCTTCATTTTAGACCTACACAATCTTAAAAATCGGGATTAGAAACAGGAAAATATAATTTTGCCTTTCCTCTAGTAACAAAGTTTGAGTCATATTTTATGAAAAAAATGGCCAGCCTAAAATTAGGAGCTACAGAACTTCCTTTCATTGCCCAAACGACAACAGCAAGAATCTTTAAATTGTTTTACCAATCAGGGTATAAAATACACTCTCCAGGATGACGAAGCTTAGCTTAAATCTGAGTTGTAAAGTAATTCATAATGAAAAAAACAGTGTCCAAAAAAAAATTGTTTGACGCCATCAATGGGTCACCACCAACCACATAATAAAAATGGCTATAAAAGTGTTGTACTGAAAATTTGATCATACTCTATAAAAATTTTGGGTCCTCTGAAACAAAACTTTTTGTGTGGTCTGCACAAAATGTCCAAAAGTCTGACAGTGCAATGGAAGTGGGAAACTGGAGTTCTCATGAACATTTGTACTTTCTGCAATGTTGCTTCCCAGGTCTGCAATCCTGAAAAAGCAGAAGGAAGCAGAGAATCAGAACTCACTTGCACTTTTGCACTTAGTGCAAAGTTGCAAGAGGAGTACAAATGCCCAATAGAAAGTTTGCAAGACAGTAAATCAGGTTCATATGTACATTTGCAGTTGTCAAACTGCAAGAAGACTCCCAAATCCCAAGAGCTATATGTAAGCAGAGAATCAAAGGTCCTTTGCAAATTCACAGTTTGTAAAACTAAAAATGAACCCCAAACCCTGCCAAAGACACATTTATTCCAAACACGGCAAGGAATTCCAATTTCTGACCATGGAGTTTTGGTTGATCTTATTAGAGTGCCTGATTGAGCATTTGAAGCTACTGGAACAATTGTTATTGAGGATGGGAAAGAAAAGAAAGTTACTGTTGATTCTTACTGGAGACAAAGGTTTCCTCAAAATGCATTGATTCTGTTTTATCAAATGCAACGTGCAGCTGTATAATCTGATTGTACCACATTTGCCAGTATTTTCCCCACATGTGCCAAAATGAGAGATTTGAAACTGCGCATAGAAATTGATGAAAGAATACTGGAATAGGATCTTTGTCCAATGTCGTAGTTCAGAATGGCTTGAAAAACATGTTTGCCATATGTGGAAGCATATAGAAAGCCTGTGAGTTGTTTGACACAACACACAGGCTTGTGGAATGCAATTGTTATTCAATATGCACAGAGCAGGCTTGTTGTAAATACATTAGAGATATTTACAGAAATGTAATTGGCAGGTGTAAATCCAAACTCAACAACTCTTTGCAGTGTCCTCCCCACGCCATGCTCATGTTGAGATGCTCAAGCTGCATTTGAATGTGAAATGCCCAACAACTCTAAGGTCATGGAAATCAGTTGCTTTTGCACCTGAAAACCCTGCCAGTTTTGTAAGTGGAGTTTTGAACTGCATAAAAGTGGAGAATTGACTTTTTCATGCACTTAAAAATCCTGACAACCTGGTGAGAATGAAAATAACTTGTCTTTGCATCCCCAAAAGCCCAATAGCCTTTGAGGCCAGAGTTTCTACCTACATCTGCACTCAAAAAGCTCAATTGCACACAAAGGATCAGGAAAGTTGACTGTTGCTGCACTTGAAATTCCCACCAATATAAGGAGATATAGACTACAATTGTGCCTCAAAAGCCTGCCAACATTGCATGAACAAGGTCGATAGAAATGCAAACAATGATACCATCAAAAGCAAATTGTTTTATCAATTGAAGTTGTTACAGAGGTCAAAGTCATGGAGTGGGCAAACGATGAAGAGTCAAGCAAGCCATCCTCAACTTTAAAATATATTTTTAAAATACTTTATTATGTTATAATATTATTTTATAAAGTCAATTCCGAAAAGGTCAATATATTATAACATATAAAGTGATTTTATTTCAAAAGTACCTTTTTAATTTTTTAATGTTTTAAAATGAAAAAAATGCCCAACTAACATGAACATTAGTTATTTCCTATTGTAGACATCCAAATTTGGACACTTAATTTATCCAAATTTATCACTTTTCATCTAAACATCCTGTTATCCGAGTTAATTAAGTAATATTACTATTATTTAATTAATATCTTTAATTCTGCCAAATCCCTAAGGTATTAAATACCTTACCCTCCTTAATCCTCTTTTTATCAAATAAATTCCTCACATGTCATTTTCATCTAATCCTAATCTATTTCCTAATCTCTTTATTAAGGATGTGCACATGCCTAATCTTTGATTAGAATGTGTCACATCCTCCAACTTTTGCAAGTTGGCTTTTAATCCTAATTAACCCCTAATTATCCTCTAATTATTGATTAGTCAAACCTAATTAGTACCTTGGTCAACTCTCTCCATTCCCCAAGGAATTTTTAATTCTTTTTCATTTCTCCTAGGATCCCCTTTTCCCATGCATCTTCTAGAAACTTTGACTTGTCACATCAAGTCACATGTGACAAATTCCCACCTTTTGGGAACCTTGTCTTATCCACTAGATTCTTCCAATCATTGTGAATTCAAAATTCACTTTTATTCACCCAAGATTCTTCCCATCTCCCAATGTACTTGCAAGGTACTTGTACTTCCTCCACATCATGTACCTTATGGCCACCTCACTTGCACCTCATCTTCCCTTAGCCACTTCACCATCCACATGTCAAGATGTGAGGGTTTGTGGGTTTTCAACCCACCATAGCCCTTCATCTTGGCTTTGTTGGATACATCTCAACCGTTGAATTCTCTAGAGAATTCAAATTCTCCTATAAATACCCCCTCCTCAAGAGCATTTTCAACACTTAGCCATTTTATAACTACATGCTGCCAATTTGCATTCTCATTCATTCACTATCATCTAGCCATCCATTTTAATCATTTTGCATAAGTTGATCTTGCATCTAGCCACTCAAGAAGCCATCTAAGGAGCACACAAAGTCATCCAAATCAAGGGCCAACCAAGGAGTCTCCAACAGCAAGGAAGGTGAAATCATTTGCATCTTGTTTTATCACTCTTTTGGCTAATCTTGAGGTGTCCTTAATCTTTTATCACTTGCATTTTTAGTTAGTTTGCACATTAGAGTAGGGTAAAACATTAAGGTACACATTTCTGGCACACCCGGTGGGACCCACAAACGGGTTCTTGCATTTAACCTTCCTTTTTCTAAGAATTTTGCAGGAAAAGACCGCAGAAAGGTGGCAACGCCCTCTGCTTTACCGCAAAAAAGTGGCAATGCCCTTTTGTCCACTACAGAAAGGTGGCAGCGCCCTATGTCTGTCAATTTCATGTTCTTCTAATAGTTTGTTGTAGTTAGGTGTGTACTTAGAAGGTTTTTCTAACACTTTCTTGCTGTAGAGCGTACAACTTTCCCTTTTAAAAAGTTTCCTGCAGAGGTGTGGATACGCCCTTTTATTTTGAAAGACTCTTTTCCTCTAACCTCTTACTGCAGAAAGGAGGCAGCGCCTTCTTGTCCACTGCAGAAAGGCGGCAACGCCCTCTTATCCACTGCAGAAAGGCAGCAGCGCCCTCTTGTCCACCGCAGAAAGGCGGCAGCGCCTTCTACTTTACTGTAGAAAGGCGGCAGCGCCCCTATTTTGCTGCAGAAAGGCGGCAGCGCCCCAAAACAACACAGTTTGGAAGGTAAAACAGTCATTTTGGCTTCGTTTTTGCTCTCGTTTTTTGCCATTGTCAAGTAATAACCCTCTAACATTATTTTGGCAAGGATATTGGTGTTTTTTGCTAACGTTTTGCAGCGTATTAGGGCGTGATTGACCAAGAACGAAGGAAAAGACAGCTAACATTTGTTTGCAGGGCCATCTATTTGATCAGATCTGCAAAAAATTATCCTTGTTGTTTTGGAACATAGTCTAATTAAGGGGAATAAACTTCATTGCTTGTTGTGATTGTTTATTCTTGTGTTACCTAAGGGGGCATTAATTTGTTTTCACTTTCCCCTTGCACTTCGTGTGAGCCTGGGGAGTAGTTGGAAACAGTTAGTATCTTCTTTTTAGTGGGACCTGCTTGGGGATTTCATCACCCCAAGAGACGATTCCAACCACGTGTACCGGCGGGGTATATAAAGGGGGGAGAACGAAAGTTGTACCCCAATCCAGTCATGTCGTAATTGGCAGAGCATCGAAACTAGGGTGATACCTAGATAGACGTGAAGAGTTGGTCCGAGCCTTTCAGTATCTCGCTGGGGTTCCCGACTCACGTTTGTGACGGGCTGGTGTTCACAGTTGTGCCTCATGTACCGAGAGTATATCGAGGACTCCTTAGAAGCCTTGTGCATCCTAGATTAAAACCTTGTCTGGCCATACCCTTAAACAGTAATCATAGGATTGTGCTTGCTTGAAGTGTCTTCTTGTGAAAAACCTGTGAAATCTTTGATACTTTGGCCTTACTTTATCATTTTGCGCCCTTGCCATAGCCATTGCCATCAAAACCAAACTTTGTCTTACTGCAGAAAGGTGGCAGCGCCCCTGATTTTGCTGCAGAAAGGTGGCAGCACCCCTACTTTGCTGCAGAAGGGTGGCAGCGCCCCTGATTTACTGCAGAAAGCTAACTACACCCTTAATTTACTGCAGAAAGCTGACCACACCCCTAACTTCCCGGGGTTGTCATTTACAAACCGTACGTCGAATCAACTTCGTTCAAAAACCAAAATTACTCAATTTTTCAAGCTCTATCCAGTGGTACCTTCCATTTCCTCCTATCAAGAATTTGACCATCCCAGGGCGGCCACGCCCCTAACTTCCCGGGGCCATCATTTACAAACCGTACATCGAATCAACTTCGTTCAAAAACCAAAATTGCTCAATTTTTCAAGCTCTATCTAGTGGTACCTTTTGTTTCTTCCTATCTAATCAAACCAATCCATTCCTCTAATCAAATACATACAATCATCTAATCAATCCAAGCACACCAATCCTATCAAGTTCATCCAATCAACATCATCTAATCATTTGATCCTATCCAATCAAATTGATCTAGTACTTTAATCAAATTCATCAAATCATTCCAATCATCCGTCTACCGAATCCCATCAAAATAAAAAACAATCCCATTGCATCATCCAATCATCCTAATCTGAGCTTTTGTCCAATCCTGATCTGAGCTTGACCAAAATCTCGATTTGAGCTTTAATCCGTTCCCATCCAAAATATTTTATCCATCCTCTTTATCCTATCATCATCATGAATCCTCATCCTTCATCAATAGTAGTAAAGGGAAACCCTAATTACGTTGACACTGATAACGAAAGTCTTGTTTATCAAGAGGTATACGACATAGATCCCCTTGACACTATCATATCTAGTAAGCTTTCTCCACCCACTTTCCAAAATCCAATTACTCCTATGAGCTATCCCGTTATGTCTTCATCCATGCCTAATCATGCTCCTTATGCCACCTTTGACAATGGATATCCAGTATTTTCTTCATCCCCATATTTGTCATGTCCATCTACATCATCCTCTTATACAACATCTACATCCTCTTATCCTAATTTTCCATCCCAATACTCCTATTACAATTCCCCATTCATGTCCCCCTATCGTAATCCTCTTTCCCAATCTTCCCGTACTAATCCTACATCCACACCCTTTTACCTTAATCCTACATCCACATATCCTAATTATAATCCATCATCCCAATACCTTTATTATAATCCATCCCCCACATCCTCTTTTCCCACTACACCACCTATATCCTCTTGTCCTAATCCACAATCCATGTCCCCCTATCTTAATTCACCACTCCATTATCCTTACCTTAACCCTCCATCCAATCCTAGCCCTCCATCTACTCCTAGTCCTCCATCCAATCCCATTCATCCATCTACTCCTAGTCCTCCATCCAATCCTAATCCCCCATCTAGTCATAGTCTTACATTCAATCCCATGCCTCCATCTAACCCTAGTCCACCAATCCATAATCCCTCATCCATTTCTACCACCCTAGCCAAGCCAACCATATGCAAGTCTCTCATTTTGCTCCAAGGACTCATTACAAAGAAGCTATCCTCAACTCACATCTTGGAAGTCATATGGAACCATATCTATCCATCATCCACTTCCATCACCAGCTATGAGACCCCTTTCTCCATACCACACCTATTGACGCTACCACCCCTAGTAATGCCTCAAACCAATGAAACCATCAACTCCACCAACCATCCCACCTCCTACTCCAAGAACCCCAATCCATCGAAGACTCCAATTCCAATCCACTCCCCACTCTAGATCCACCCCAAATCCAATCCACTTCCCACTCCCTGTAGCAATTCAAAACCCATTCCAATGAACCCCATGAATCTTTTCATATCCTCTCCATCTTCCCCACTCTGAGTCCCAACAAGACTCCATTAACCATGCCTCCCCACATGATGAGTCACGCCAAGCATGCCCAATCCAAAGCATGCCAATATATTCTCCTCCAAACTAAGATCCTCCCATCCCAGTCCACCTCAAGATCACAGTCCCCCATCCATTCCATCCCATGATCCCCTTGTCATTCAAGCTTCCACTACTCCATCTCCATCTCTGTCGCATGAGCCTACTACCACAAATCTAGATCCCATCATGGCCCCTACTCCCTCTCCTGATGTTGCTATCCCATCATCTCCTTCTCATGATCCCCCATCATTGCCTAAAAATGTTATCCCCACACCACTTGTATATCCCCTTGGTCCTCTCACATTCCTCCATGGTGGTCTCCTCGCAGAAGAAAAACAAAACATATACACCAACACTCCTCTTCCACCTAATAATGAACTCGCATCATTCTTCCAGAATAACAAAAATCCTGTCCTAGATCGAATGCTCAAGAGGATGAACTACCAAGGAAAAGGTTTAGGTCTTCATGAGCAAGGTATTATAGATCCCATCCAAGCTAAAGAACATTTGTAGGTCACCGCAAGGTCTTGATGTACTACTCATGACTCTAATCTAAAATGTTGGTACAACCCTATATGTTCTCAGTCAGTTTTCCAAAATAAATACAGTTTTCCATCGCCTCCACCAAATCACCATATGTTGCCATCCTCCTCTCTATTGTATCAGCCAAAACCACCGGCCCAGGCAGCCTCCTTCATCCTTCCATAATCCATTTTGGGTCCTTACACTCCATCTACCATCTCCAACTTCCCATCTACCGGGTGTGCCCATGTTTCCAAGTCCTACGCCTATTTTGGGGTTCTATATCCTAAAATCACTCTATCTCATCCTCTATCCATATCCCTTCACCCATTCATCACCTATCCATCTCATCCATCATAAACATCCCTCTCACATACCCCATAGTCAAGATCAACAAAGGCACATACCTAAACATCCTCCATCTACACATAAACCCCATACTCCTACCTCCATCACTCCACATCATCCATCTCCTCACACCCATCCCATTGCTACTAAAGCTAATCTTTGGTCAAGAAGAAAAATGACAACCAAGCATCCACATGAATCTATGGTTCTCATGTCCTCTAAAAGACATGGTGAAGAGAAGAAAAAATCTAAATCTACATCAAACTGTGAGGCCACAAAGACCCACCAGCAAAGATCAAAACCATGTGGATCCCAAAGAAAAAAGATGCAATGCCATCACATGAAAAATCAATAAGAACATCCAAAGTCGCTAATCCAAAAGCTAATCATACACCCCTTTCATCTCCTAAGTCTATTTTGGGTCCCTATGTCCCGAAATTCACCATTCCATCTCCTCCATTATCCCCACATTCTCCATCCCTTAATCCTCTTATTTTTCCACATCCACCACCACATGTGCCAATGTTGGTCCTGAACACATCTCCCCATCACATATCCACCCCATCATTCCATCCATACCCTTTGCAGCATCCCATCCATTATCCCATGTATCTCCCCTCTCAAATCCCCCTAATTCATCCTCTTGCATAATCCATTTATCCTCATAAGGTTGTACCAACATCCAATAGTCAGTTCGAACATAGGCTCTTACTACCTCATATAGAACTTGATGCTTGAGTCCTTCATCCATATCTTTATCATGTATCTTCTAAATTCCCTTACCCACATCCCTATCCTTATCCATTTTCATCCCCCTACTATCCAAAAATTCCAAAACAAAAAACAAGGTAGTAAAGAGAAATAATTCGTCCAATGGTGAAAACTTGGCAAACAAACACCCTAGATAAGTACCATGATGAAAACCTGGCAAACAGGCGTCATGCGTAAATCCCCATCTGCACTTGGGGGGCAACTTCCTGATATGCATTCCCTCCATCCGCTATGCTTTCAGCTATGCACCCGTCTTCCTGTTATTCATCCTCTTCATAAATCCCCCCATCCCACCTATCTTTCCGATCCTACCATCATATCCCATTTATCTCCCATCCCTCCATCCTTCTTGTGATCTTGATCAAAATCGGGGCACCTATCTTTGCATGCTTTTGACACCTATTGGTATACATTCCCTTCATCCATGCTCTATCATATTCTTTAGTCACCCATCCTATCCTCATCTAATTATCTCCTTTATCTTCCCATCCACTTGTCTTCCATCCTTCATGCCTCCTCATATATGACATATCTAAAGTGGGGGCATCTGCTTCCTTTGTGACATAGTCCTTGGAGACATCATCTATTATAACATCCCTTCATCTCCCTATCCATTTATCATAGCATCCCTTCCATCTCCCCATCCTTATCTTTGTATCCATTTATCCTAACATCCCTTTTATCTCCCAATCCTTCTTTCCCTATCCATCTATCACAATATCCCTTCCATCTCCCCATCCTTATCTTCGTATCCATCTATCCTAGTATCCCTTTTCATCTCCCAATCCTTATATTCCCATCCATCCAAACAATCCCTCCCATCCCCCATCCCTATATCTCTATCCATTATTTCATCTTTATCCTCATCCCATCTCCCAATCCCTTGTCATTGTATCTGGCTAAAGGCCTCCCCTATGCAACTCAATGCCATTTATCTCATTGTCATCACCCCTGCTTCTCTTGCACATCTTTCCAATCCCCTATCACTTTTCATCACTCATCTATCTATCATATCATACTCCCAAGTCATTTTAATGCTTTGGATAATTATCTCATCCCTGAGCTTTATGTGATCGTCATCATCCTATCCAATCCAGCAGGTCTATCCTATTTTGTCGTATCGGTCCCATTTTTTTATCCACTTATCCTATCATCTTATCATCATTTATCCATTGTTTGCCTTTGGTCTTGTCGAACTACGTTGCCCCTGCGCTTTCACGTAGGCAAGGTCGATCATTTGATCCGCCCCCGGGGTTCCATCATCGATCTTCATTGTCCACTTTGCTCTTCTATCGTCTACCATCGGTTTTTCTCCTTTTGTCCATCCTATCTTTACCATCCATCAAGGTCTCCATCTTGGTCAGTCATCCCCCTTTCACCGAACTACAAGGGCTTTGTGTTTTCACGTAGGCAAGGCTAATCTTTGATCGGCCCCCGAGCCCCTATGTCTTTAGGTTGTGTCAGTCTCATGTCTTGTCTCTCTTGTGTCGTATCGTCAAGTTATGCCCTCATCCAGCCAGTTCTTAACAAACGAAATCCACTTGTATCATGAGATCCAATCGATTTTGAACATCCCGCATCATAACGATCTTTTAGTTTAGTATCCATCATCTTTGGTCTCAACAGGATGCATCCTTCCTAATAGACCTCATCAATCCTATCCATCCCCTTGATCCTATGGCAAAGGACATTTGAACTTGATTGCGATCTTTTGATACTTTTGGATTTTATTTATCATTTGAGCTTCCTATCATCACTTGTCAAGGCCGCCATGATCCATCATAGTATGGTGTGTTTTGATTGGTCAACATAGGGGCATATCTTGTTCTTTTGTTTGATTGTGTCTTCTTGGTTGTCCCACGTAGTACCCACCAAGATTCCCGAGGGCTTGTGTTATGCTGGGGCATCCTTTTGTGCTTGTGGTTATCTCAATACCTTGCCTGACCAAGGTCTTTGTGACTTTGGGGTGTTGGGATAGCCTTCTTGTCTGTTGTGTTTTTTTTATGCATTAAACACTAATTCGCCTTGGTTCTTCATACCCTGGCACTTGGTGTCTTATGCTATAGCAAAAATCAATGCTCTGAAAATGGCAAATTGCATTAGGATTGCATTTCATTCTCCATTCTATCATCTTGCATGTATCCCCCCATCCATTCATTCTTCATCCTTATCTCACATCTCTATCCAACCCCCATCCATTCCATTTAGCCCGAATCATCTAATCATATCCTTGGTCTTGTTCCCAGTCTTGTTACCAGCCTTGACCCATCATCATCATCATCCATTAGTATCCTTCCTTATCGCTTTGGTGTTGTTTTGGGATGTATTCTTCCCTCATCAACAACACTTTCATCATCATCGGGAGGTATTCTTCCCTATCCTTTAGTGGTATTTTGAGATGTATCCTTCCCTCATCAATACCATTCAGTGAGATGTATGATTTCCTATCCTCATGTTGTTTCAGGATCCTTCATTCCCTCATTGACAACACTCCATCCATCATCAACCCATTTTGGCTTGTACCTTGACTGGGGCAACATCACCTTTCAACCATTGTAGCCGTCCGCCCCATGAAACACGTTCTCGCCCAACGCCCTGTACTGTCTTTCCTGTCTCCCTGTATCATGATTTGTCACTTAGCGGCCATGCAGTTTCTGTCCTATGTCTTCCTAAGTATCCTCGAAATCTCCTGGCTCGCTCCTCACCCCACGTCTTTCTTCTCTAGTCATCACTTTTATGATCAGTATCTTTTTCCAATCTAACCATCTTCTTTCAGTTCTATATTTTAATATTCTTTGAAATGATGCTACTCATAACACTATCTCAAAGAGGGGCAAAATAGACATCCAAATTTGGACACTTAATTTATCCAAATTTATCACTTTTCATCTAAACATCCTCATATCCGAAAGTTAATTAAGTAATATTACTATTATTTAATTAATATCTTTAATTCCCTCCAGTAACTTAAGGTATTAAATACCTTACCCTCCTTAATCCTCTTTTTATCAAATAAATTAAATAAATATTATTTAATTCCTCACATGTCATTTTCATCTAATCCTAATCCATTTCCTAATCTCTTCATTAAGGATGTGCACATGCCTAATCTTTGATTAGAATGTGTCACATCCTCCAACTTTTGCAAGTTGGCTTTTAATCCTAATTAACCCTAATTATCCTCTAATTATTGATTAGTCAAACCTAATTAGTACCTTGGTCAACTCTCTCCATTCCCCAAGGAATTTTTAATTCTTTTTATTATTCCTAGAATCCCCTTTTCCCATGCATCTTCTAGAACCTTTGACTTGTCACATCAAGTCACATGTGTGACAAATTCCCACCTTTTGGGAACCTTGTCTTATCCACCAGATTCTTCCAATCATTGTGAATTTAAAATTCACTTTTATTCACCCAAGATTCTTCCCATCTCCCAATGTACTTGCAAGGTACTTGTACTTCCTCCACATCATGTACCTTATGGCCACCTCACTTGCACCTCATCTTCCCTTAGCCACTTCACCATCCACATGTCAAGATGTGAGGGTTTGTGGGTTTTCAACCCACCATAGCCCTTCATCTTGGCTTTGTTGGATGCATCTCAACCGTTGAATTCTCTAGAGAATTCAAATTCTCCTATAAATACCCCCTCCTCAAGGGCATTTTCAACACTTAGCCATTTTATAACTACATGCTGCCAATTTGCATTCTCACTCATTCACTATCATCTAGCCATCCATTTTAATCATTTTGCATAAGTTGATCTTGCATCTAGCCACTCAAGAAGCCATCTAAGGAGCACACAAAGTCATCCAAATCAAGGGCCAACAAAGGAGTCTCCAACAGCAAGAAAGGTGAAATCATTTGCATCTTGTTTTATCACTCTTTTGGCTAATCTTGAGGTGTCCTTAATCTTTTATAACTTGCATTTTTAGTTAGTTTGCACATTAGAGTAGGGTAAAACATTAAGGTACACACCTATAAATATAAGCTTCTTTTTGTAATGCACATAGTTTTTTTGGCAAAACGGAAATTTTTGTAGAAAGAAGAGAAAGCTGAGATTTTGTGTTCAATTTTGAAGAAATAGGAAGGAGAAATTGGAGAGTTTTGTGTCTTATTTATTCTTTGTGGGTTTTACATTATTCTTAAGCTATGTTCCACGACGTTCTGGGGATGGGGACAAGGGCACGATAGGGGACGCGTTTCCGGGATGTCCCCTAGGGGGCCATTTTTAGGGGATGACAAGGGACGGTGATATACAAATATGTATATATATATGTGTGTGAATTTTTCAAAATTTATTAATATATTAGAGAGAGAGAGAGAGATGTCAATAACTGATAACAACAATATCAATATGTAAATAAATCACGAGCGTAGTAGTATAACAGCATAATAAATGTCAATAAAGCATTATAAATTTATAACAACAGTCTCAAACATCAATAAAACCATGGTCTATCAGTCCAATGTCTCCTCAAATCAGTCCAATCTCTTCTCTACATCATGCCAATCTCTTCTCCAACAAGCAATCTCTCACAGCAAGGAGCACAAACTGAGAAAATGAAAGAGCAAAACATAGGGTGAGTTTATGTTTTCATTTTGTTTTATGTTCTTTTACCATTTTAGGGTTCATATTAGGGTTGGACATCATTGTGGCCCCCCCACATCCCTAAACAAAGAAAAGAAAAATTAAAAAAAAAAAAGTTTTTTATGTTTTTTTGGCTGTTGAAACTTCCCAATCTGCGAGGGATGGCTAGCCATCCCCGGGACGACGAGGGACATTTCCTACATCCCCCAATCATCCCCAAATGGACAGGGACATTTCCTGCTGTTTAGCCTGTTTCAAGGACAGCAAGGGGACGTCCCCTTTGCGTCCCCCCGTCTCAGGGACGGCTGGGGATGATGATAGTCCATTTTGGGACAGGGGACGCAACCCCGTGTAACATAGTTCTTAAGTCTAATTTGAAATATGTTCTTTCTTTTCCTTGGGCATTTGTGGTTAGTGTTGTATTATCAAATCTTTATGTAATGAGATGATGTGTGTGAATTGAACTCTGCTTTTATTTAATTCTACATGCATTTCTGCTCTTTATTAATTTATTCCCATTTACTCTTGAGTAGTCTAGGTGGTTCTGTGGGTTTATTCTATTGTGGAATTCTCCCTTTCTCCCTTTACCTTTCTCCACTTTGTTTATTAATGTTTTGCTAGTTGTTAGGGGAATAGTTATTCCCGTATAGGTGGTTCAGAGGTTAGTGCACAATGCACATGAATGGCTTTATAAAAGTCATTGAAATAAATGTGATCAATCATTCCAGCACAATATATATAAATTTTATAGTATTCATTCATATCATTTGCTATGTAGTTTCTATCTATTTTAATTCTGAATAGTTGTATCGAAGCTTATGGAAATGGATCCATGACTAAGCTATGTGGGTCCATGAAGCATTTGTGAGGCCAGCACAAAGATGAAGAAAGTTTTTTTTTGGTTCTCTGTCTACCTTGAGGAAGTTATATATGGCTGCCTGAAACATTAATTGAAGAGAGATTGATTAAATTTACTGCACATGATCAAAATTCATTGGAACATTATTGCTGATCTGAAAGGCATTGAAATATATTTAATAATTATTTTTTATTCGTTACAAAAAAAATCAAATCAAGGCGTCAAAGTGATAAGAAATGGAAGTATATGAAATCACTACTGCAGCATTGAAGTGGACGGCCAAATTCAATTTGGATTTATTTTTCACTGCTGTGAGTTTATTTTGTGCTGCTAGATAAGCTCTTTTCACTCAAAAAGGTTTTTTCCAGTCTTTGTTATTGCAAACTTGAAGTTAAAAGGCAATTGTTTGTATCCTATTCCAAATAGGAAGATAGTGTAGTTGTTTTCTGGCACTCACCAAGTGAAAAGTTCTCAAGTCCAAGACTTATTACTTCTTCACTTTGCCTACAAAGCAAAGTTCAAGTCAATGGGCAAATATGACTAGTCTGCTAAATTATAGAGTATCTTCTCTAAATGCACGAGGAGATGAAGTGGTTAACTGAGTGTGTAAAGCCATTAGTTTGCCTATAGGTCTCAACATCAAAACTAAGGAGTAGCCATTATGTCTGAAATATCCCACATAGGATATTTACTATTTTTTTGATTTTAGGGTTCTGATTTCTGCCCTAATTTTTTCATTTCCAAGTCTGATCCAAAACCCTAGTTTCTGTAATTCTGATTTTCTGTTTCAGTTCTAATCAAACACTTATAACAGCCACTTAACATAACATCATAACAATCATGTCAATACATGTGCCAAAATCATAGTTGAATTACACAATTATTCAACACCAAAATGATAGGAAACTCAGATCAAAAGTCTGCTGTCATAAATCACAAATATGAAGTCTTCAAATACATCAAATACCATGGACAAACATGCCAAACATGCCCAGCTATAACCTGGTATAAATCCTAGGGCTTATACAAACCAATTTACATGCAAATATGACCTCCAAATGATGAAAAGGGATCCCCAAGGTGTGGCGCTCAAACTTAGGGTTTGAAAACCCTATGGCAATGAATCTCCACAACACCAAAAAGGCTGATCCAAGTGGACACACATGTCTGCTTTGTTCGCTGCTCCAAGAATGATGTCAATGATGCCAAATGGATGCAACAAAACCACCAAAATCTCCTCCAAACGTAGGCACTCAAAAGGAAGGATGAGACCCTAGCCACAAGCACCAATTTACAATCTTCAATAATGCTAGAAGAGGACTGATCTGCTGTTGTACCAAACTGAGTATATTTTCCAAACCCTAGCAGCAAAAAATCTCCACAAATTGCCTCAAGGATGAGGACACTCCACTCCTAGAAGGTGGCACTCAAACCCTAGGGCCAAACCCTAGAAAATATGCCTCCAAAACTTGCCAACAAATCGTTCTTCAAATATGATCTGAATCGTTGATATAGAAATCTGCTCCTCTGAATTCTACAACTTATTCCATGAAGCTCCAAATCTCCAAACTGATCAATAAAGCTCAATTGTGAATCCTAGAATGAATCCACCCAAAAAGGCTGAATGGGTTTTCATCCACACAACCGTTCTACCAAAAGGTTTTCATCCTAGGGCACGCTAAACCTGCAAACACAAGCTCTCCCAGAAAATCCGATAAAAGATGTCCAAATGACTTGCTCTCATCTCTTTTAAAAGGCTTAGCTGAGTCTTCTAGAAGAATCCAATGTAACCTCCTCAAATCTTCTAGAAGCACACTTTATTTAATAGACTTTATAATATTTATTATTTTTATTTGTCACTTTAATTAAATTAATTAAAATAAAGTTATCCTTATGATTTAATTTATTTAAACAACTTTATAAATAATTAATTTAATTTAATTCCCTTAAAATGCCTGATCATAGCCTATGGGAATCAAATAGGCTAGATGTCCCTGCAACTGAATATTCAGAAAAAAGGGGACATTACAATGTCTTCATTTTATTCTTATCCTTTTAATCTAACAAGAAATGTATCAAGGACCTACTAGGTTGTAAAGGCAAAGCCCTAGTAGTATTCGTATCTTTTTGTTGCATTTCATGTATCAACATGGCTAAAAATAGTGAACCTCATCTTAGAAGCAAGGAAGTGTCACACAGGCATGAGCATGGAAAGCACACTAGTTTGCAATGATCTTTGGGATTTAATTGAAGAACAGCCCACACCCTCTACTAATGCTCCTAAATTAACAAGATAAAAGAGCACTTGCACTATTAAAATCTTCTTGTTCTACACAAATCATCATTTGAATAGAAGCCATTAAATCTGATTACTCTAGTTATCCTAACAAATCATCTGATCATGAAGGATCTTACATGGCCGAAGTCTATGAAAGTATCTTTTGAATGACAAAGTTTATGGGTCAAAAAGAAGGTTGGAGGATAATTCCCTTCTCCAGTTAGCTTCTTGCTTCAAAAATGAGCTCACTGATTGAAAGGCAATTTTGGTAGGAATAGCTGCATTTTCTTTCAATTTGGTAGTTATACTTTGTTCAGTTTGGGATATCCTTTTTGAGCTTTGATGAGGAATAGTTAATTTTGTTTGGATTCGTTTTTCATTGTAAAGATTTATCACCTCTCAGCTGATAGGAGTGAAGAGACTGAAATGGCTTCAATTAGTTGTCGATGATTGTGCAAGTTCACAAGGGTGGCTAGCACCAATAGTGTTGAGAAAAGTGAGATCAGCATTGCCGGGCATCAAGGTAGATGTGTCATACACAATATTGAATACTCATTGGCAAACTCTTGTGTGGAGCTTAGTAGATTTATGTAGTTGAGCAAACCATGATTGTGATTATAGGTACAAAATGGTCAAAGGGGATGAGCATGCTAGCAGGATGTTCATCATTCATGTCGCAACTCATGAGGCAGTAGGCTTCTGTGTGAAGCGACATTGGTGGATCATTACCAAGACGTATAGTATGCCAACTTGCAAGTACAGAAAAGACTATTGGATGACTTCATGATCATATGCTCCAAATCATCTTTTGGTTACCTTTAGATCAAGGGGGATTTGTTGGGTCTCATGATCCAAATGTTATTTTGTTTTATACAATCTTAAATAAGTAGTTGTATGGCACATGCATTTCATTTATGAGACAAACCCTTTGTCAATATTTGTTTATTAATGTTTTGTTAGTTTGCAAAATAATTATTCCTGTATAAGTTGTTGAGAAGTTAGTTCATGGGAGTGACTTTATGAAAGTCGTTGAAATCAATGTGATCAATCATCAAAGCGTACTTTTCATATTGTTCATTTATATCATTTGCTATGCAGTATCTATCTATTTGAATTCCAAGAGGCAATGTCAATATCTTGTGTTCAGAAGGTGAAAACTTTGGAGTTCAAAATTGTGAATAACATTTTCCTGCATGAAGGTTTGTTCAGCCTATTTGGATGGAAAGCAGGTGTGGCAGTTTTGGATTGCCCCATGTTCAAAAAATCTAATGTCAATTGGGCCTCAAATTCCATGCATATGTTTTAGATAATACTTAACTCAGATGGTGTTGTGCTTCTTGTTTGTGCCAATTTAGACCTATCAAGGTGATAGAGTAGTTGGGGGAGAATGAGACAAGGTGTAGCCATCATTTTGACTCATTATGTTGGTGAGCACCCTCTTGTCTTTTTAATTTTATGCTCTTAGAGTTTATCTTATTAGGATATCAAAAAGTGAGTTTTGTTGACCTTTTTAGATACCCAATATAAACTCCATTACTAAAAACTTCCATTTATATACTAACATACTTAGCTTATATAAATTTATATAAAAGATGCCAAGAGATATCCTTCTCGAGGCCCCCTATTACACATATATCACAAATTCTTTAAAAAAAAGACACCTTAAAAAGGATATCTCTAAGTGTCTTTTACGTAGATATATCTAAGATAGGTATGCTAATATTACTTACATATATATAAAAGTAATGTATATAGTAATATTAATTTTATCTATATATACATTATATATGATAATGAGAGTATTATTACATACATATATAATATATATAAAAATAATAGTATTTACATATATATACATTATATAAGTAATGTATAGATGTATTTACTTTAGAGTTATTTTATTGCACTTCAAAACTATATAAAAATAAATAAAAAATTATTTACATTGTTTACATTGTTTACTTTATTATTATTTTAAGAGCAATTTTTATTTACTTAAGAGTATATTTTATTTTTCGTAAGTTATAGATTAATTTTTAAGTTGTAATTTTTTAACAATATGTTGGCCATGTAATTTGAAACAAATAAATAAATAGATTTACATGCTCACAACATGAGGTTCCGTGATGCACTATAGAACACGTATCAGCATAATTAAATGGCAGGCACGTGTACCATTTGTATCTTGTAAAACTGAAAAAGTTTTCTTTTGAATATTTCAGAGGTATAAGTTTATAAAGCTGAATATGGCCACATGAGATGTATAGGATCTGCAGATGCATATTTCCCATATATATAATATAAGCCCCAAAAGTGAACAAAACACCAATAAAATTAAAAGTTATTGAAGATTGAGAACTCTATTATAACTTCCAAGTTTAAGAATTTTAAAACCTCTCCTAACAATAAGAAATGCCTGAGGTGCTTCAAAACTTCATGTCCATATCAAATAGATTAATGAACACATACGCTATTCTTCAAGAGAAGAACATAAATGGTGAACATTAAATAGGTGTTAATAGTTGTGTTCAGAATGCCAACCTAAACCTAGAAATTTCTCTCAGTGGCCCTCCAATTCCACATCCAACATCTAATACCTGCAATTTCAGCACAAAAATTATGAATTGAAAATTTGAAATCCATTAAAATGATATAAATAACATAAAATGGATAGTTAATAGAACCTTCATTCCAGGCTTTGAACAAAGCTGGAGAGCAAGAAAATGCTCATGGCGCTTGATACTTTCTCTAAGAGATTCCCCTTTCCATCTGCATTGTTAAAAACTCATCCATTACCATTAATCCAAAGAAATTTCATGTATTACCATACATCCAAAAAGCCCTCTCCTATTGCTTTTGGTACTAATGCTAGATATGCACTTTCAAATAGATAAAATATGGGTAAGACAAATACTGATTGATATGATTCTATAATTGATTTGAACTAGTAGAATTCAGACAAGAACATTATTATTAATTTATTTCTAAAATAAAATTTAATTGCAGCAAGAATCCTGTAGAACAGAAGGAAATCCAACTTTAGTTGGAAGAAATGGACAACCTGTTTGCGAAATGAAAAGATTCGCCCCATCCAAACTCATAGAAGCTAGTTGATAGGTCATAGTATTTATTCACCTGAAAACATAGGAACTTAAGTCACAAAACTATGTCAAGAATTCTACTGCTAACCCACAAGAAAGAATAATTAATCTGCAAAATCATGCCAACTTACCATGATCCCATTCACAGTGAAAAAAATGAACATGTTGTTGCATTGGATGCAAATGAAAGGAAAGTATCTCTCAATCAAAGAGCTAGCGTCAACAAGCTTAAAAGAAATGGAATTGCATGGAAAATTTGTGGAAAAAATGTCCCAACCTAGGTGGACTCAAAGTTGAGAAAACATTGAATTCTACTAATGCATTATTCTTTGTTCTCAACATGCATACCTAGTTTTCTCTCTTTCAACTAAACACCCCTGCCAAAAATAATTAAAGCTTATTTATTACTACCTAATACACTATACAAAGCATATGCACCCCAATGCCTTATTTATTACTACCTAATACACTATAATAATATACTGCTCAGCAGATTACATGTTGGTTTTATAGCCTACTTTTTATATAAAGTCATCTTTGTCTTTTTCATACGTTTTAAGTCCTACATGTAGACCTACTATTTTATGTAGTTGTTTTAGAGGTAGTTACCTTCTTCTCTCATGTTTGGATTTTGTCACATGTCACATGTTGCAATTTTGGGACTTGTTCCCTCTTTTTGATAATACTTTTTCAACTTTATTAAAAAAAACTATAATAATGAAAGCGAAAGAGCCATATTGCTATTGAATCAATGATCTATAATAAAGGTATGAAATTCACAAGTGAATTCAAAGCACCAAACAACTTTACCATGGAAACATTCATAGAGGAGGCTTTCAAAGTCAAATTCCAACTAAAAAATGGAATGAATGTATTTGTAGTTGCATGCCCTACAACCAAATTATTGCTTTTATGATGTTTTATCCCAAGATATGATGAGTGATTTCTTGGTAAATAATTCTCGTGTAAATCTGGAACAAACACCCCTACCTAAGTGCAAGCTGAAGTGTCTATAAAAAGGTATGATCCTTATATAAAAAACAATCAGTGTTCTATAGGAAACTCATACTTAGAAACACATTTTGCCTTGATTTTTGTTCAATAATCTTAGGGACAATCCCTTGTAAAGAATATAACTGGTATTGTTTGGAACATGATTATCAAAAGAAGCATTTGCTAAGTGATAAAATGAATTAAAGTAGAAACAAGCAAACATCTCCACCCAGGGAATCAAATTCCAAGCATTTTTGCTAAGGCATAGGTTGTTAGTATGCTGCAGATGCTTCCTAAACTAACTAATTCTTTGGGATGAAAAACTCTGATCCTAAGCGAGCGAAGTTCCTTATCCAGCTTTGCACCTCAAGGTTAAAATTAAAGTGGAAAATACTGAACAAAACTCTACACATCTGATCACGACAAGGATGCAATATACAAGGAATTCCCAACCTTGAAAATGACATCTTAGAAGGCCGTAGCTAATGAATAGTACTTTGACAAACAAGTACCAATTCCTCCCCTTAGATACTTAAACCTTATAATTTCATATAACCACCAACATCATAGAAGAAGCCATAGCATTATGCCTAAATATGAAGCATTTAAAACAACCACAGTACAAATCATCCAAATTGCAACAAATAGCACATGAAGGGTATAGAAGCTAGTGATTAAAAGATCAAACCCACAATAAGAAGTGTAACCACACATACTATGTAAAAACAAACAATAAAATATTAAGTCATGATCCCCATGTCACCCTTGTTGGCACCTCATTTTTATGTGTCTAATTTTTGTCTTGTGCTCCATTAATTGTGTTTTGACCTTATTCCCCCCTTTGTTAATAAACGATATGAGAGATTTCTTGTGGGTCATCATGTCAAAATGTGCTCTTGATTGTGATTTTCCCTTTCCTTGTCCTTCGTCAATTACATGAATTCAAAATCCAAAATTTGGCTAAGTAGGAGGTTTTTCTGAGGCTTCCATCTAGTAGAGTGCCCGAATGGGTATCTCCCGTTCAAATTTGAGGAATTTGGGCGATTTTTGGCAAAGTTATTGCTAGTCAAAGCTTTGGTAGGTTTATGGAACCTTGTTAGGCCCCGATCAAGTTCACGGAACCATCAGAAACTCCGAGGTTCCTAGTCCTTTCTCCCCCTCTGACTAGCGAGTTCCCCCATGCCTTAGCCATTTTTTATGCATTGTCGAAACTTTCATTGGTTTTAGGAATTGTAGGAACCTCCAATGGTTCTCGACTCTTGTGGAAGCCCTGACTAAGTGCCAAGCAAGAAAAGAGGGAAGTGTTTGTAGGAGCTTCCCACAGTTCTCAAAACCATGGGAACCTCCAACAAAGTTCCTAGTTCCCATGGATCTCCCAATCCCTGACAAAGGAAAGGTATGTGGAGGGAGTGGGGAGAAGCAAAGAAAACAAAGGAAAGGAGAAAGTGGGCAGGACCAGGAAGATAAGAAGGAAAGAATAATGAAGTATTGGAGCTTCCCATGGTTCCTAGAACCATGGGAACCTTTGACGAGTTCTCGATTCCTTGCCAACCCCCAATAAGAGAAGACAATTACAAGGGGAAATCCAAATGTCGTGGGTCAAGGAAAAAGCTAGTCAGCAAAAGAGTGAATAAAAGGGAAGATAAAGAGTCAACAATTCCAATGGTTCTTGGAACCAATGGAACCTCTTACTAGTTCCTGAGGGCTTCCCTTTTATTGATTCGCGCCATTTTCTCCACCAACTCCCTTTGCAATGCCATTAACACACACCCACCCCTGCAACTACCCAAATCTTGCGTTGTAGATCTCATGCCATAAAGACAAGATGAGAGATTTTAATCTATTTTGGCATGATTTTTGTGGAAACAATGGTGCCATGCTTCATTTGTTGTTGCATAACCACTTTTTTTGTCAGATGGCCATTCCTGGGCTGCGATTTTTAGTAAATTTTGCAGGCGTTTTCACCCATTCTTGCACTCAAACCCATGAACCATCAATGCTCATGTATGGCAAGGATCAAAGGAATGTTATTTCATGCCTCTCTATGGTCAAATTGTGTTTGCAGAAGACACCTACTATTGAGGCGATGGAGGAGCTCATGGTTAGGGTTCCCTTGTATGGAACGACTTTTTGACAACCTACACACCTTTCTTTCATGGGTATGTTTGCCTTGGTGATCATTTTTGATGAGAGGATAACATTCTGGACTAAGGAGGGGCAGTAATGGAACTGACAAAAAAAGATATACACAGGAAGCCCTATGGTTTCAATTTCCAATTTTGGGTATAGTTATTTTGGTATTGTAATGATCTAGATTTATCCCAAATTTGTAATTACATTTGTAACCTTTGTAGATCAAGTGATTAATGGCAAAATCAACCTTCCTTGAGTGTCTCCATGTGTATGGTGTGCATTTCTCAATGTGTGTTGTTTAGTTGGCTAGCTAGAAGACTATAAAATCCTTACAAAGCCTTAAGTAAGGTATTTGTTCAACACAATAAATGAAATATATGGGCATGCTCATGGATTACTATGTAGACTCACTTAATATTTTGCAACTATCAATTGTTTTTTTGAATGTATGTGTAGATCCCAGCTTGTCGATACATTCTAAAAGGCGAAGTCTTTTGTGGTGTCTTGATTAAGATATCACCTTGGTTTCGGTTATTACATGTTTGATTAAATTCAGTGACTCTATTGCTCAAATGGATAAAGACACCAATCTGTTACTGGATTTCTCTCCCCATCATCCTCAACACACTCAAAATACCTCAACCTAAACATCCTTACAATTTTATTTGTTCATGTGTTCCAACTGCCATATTTGAATGTATGTAACACTTTAAGGATTATTATAAAACACATTCGTTGACACTTATGTGGCAGACAATCTATTTAATAAGCTGCTTAACCTTATATCTCCCAAACCAGCATATAGGCACGGAATGACAACCAGAATAGTGGTGCACTATGCAATCGGTATGGTTTGTGTCAAGGTGAGTGTTTTTTCCTATGGTAATATATATGTTCCAACACCTTAGGGAAACCCCCATTGGTCTTGCAAAACCAAAAGAGGAGGTCTTACCCACCTCAACAATTGGTCCTAAGTTGCCCAACCTGAACATAGGTTTGTGGTAATTTTCCCAAGTTTGACACCCCTAGCACTTGGGAGATTATTAGACCTTAGGGATTTGGGGTCTACAGCTCAGATCACCAACAAACCTCAAATAGATGCTCCCTATAGATGAAGCTATTCCAACTGAAAAGAACAAGAATAGGCACAGAGATACTAGAAAAAAGATTTTATACGACCATCAAAAATTCCTTTTTAAATACACAGTAATTAGAATGGGCATGGGCTATGCTGTAAATAAAGTAACAGAAAGAAACAATTACATGTTTAACATAAATAAAGAAAGAGAGTTACACTATTTCTGAGATAGATTTGAGAAGCAGCTACCATAAAGTAAGCATTGAAGAAGCAACATGTCTAAGACAACTTTGACACCAATGGCCCAGTGGCTACTAGCAGTAGGAATTATGAGCAATAAAGTTTGGGCTATGTTACACAAGGATGTGTCCCCCCCTCTTAAACCCCCATTCCCATAGCTATTTACAGGACTTTGGAATGGCAAGGGACATCCCCTAGTTGTCCCCAATCTGCAAGAATTTTGGGGAACGTCCCCAAGATGCCATTCTAACTTGGAATGCTGCTGGGACATTTGGCTATTTCCAAGATGGCCACAAATGTCTGAGATATCCCTCAACTGTCTCAGGGTCCACCAGGCATCCCTAACCGCAAAAGAAATTTCCCAATGTGCAAAAGAAAACCAAATTTCTAAGCTGTTTTGTAGTTAATAGATTTCTTTTTGATAAAAAGTTAAATTGTATTAATATAAAAGGAAGTTAAAATCAGAACAGTCCCTGGAGAATAAAATCAATTGACTAACAAAAACCCAAATGCATGAAATTTGGCATTGTAGAGCAAAGCATCCAAACACTGCCAGCACCTAAGAGAAGCTATACTATAAACAGAAGCGTACAATACTTTATAGTTGCTAAAAACCAGCTCAACATCCATGTGATCTATATATATAATACCAATAGATTTGATAATACAAAAAGCTAAAAGAAATCCATCTGAAATAGCTTTAGGCACAGAGGTCTTTCATAAGATAATAATAACAGTTCATCATTTTGTTGGTCCAATTGCTTGGGGGCTGTCTGAGCTCCAGTTGACATTTGTTCAGTGGACATCCTGGTTGCAGCAGCATGAGGCATTGCCCCGGTTTGAATGGAGGTACATCCCACTCAGTTGCATTACCTGGGTTTGTAGGTACTAATAGGTTAAAGCAGCTGAACTGCTTATAGGTACTTTGGTTTTATTTTAATATTGAATTTGATACATTGTTTGAATGTCTAAACTTAAATTTTGATGTTATGCATAGTTAAACTTGTAATATACATATATATTGCGTGTGTGTATGTGTATGTGTATGCATATATGTGTGTGTCTGTGTGCGCATATATGTATATATTTGTGTGTGTGTGTGTGTGTGTGTGTGTGTGTGTGTGTGCATGGCACTTAGTTGCATTACCTGGGTATGTAGGTACTAATAGGTTAAAGCAGCTGAACTGCTAATAGGTCTTTGATTTAAATTTTAATATGGAATTTGATACATTACATGAATGTCTAAACTTAAAATTTGAAGTCATATATAGTTAAGCTTGTAAATGTTTAAGTTACCCTATATATAATTTTTTTTAATACATACCGTCATGCCCTGTCATTCCAATAAAATGCCCCTCCAGACTGACATCCCCAAAACATGTCCAGCCATGCCCTGCTATCCCCATCCCTGAAACTCCATGGTATATAGAATTTGGGTGAACAGACACTTTGGAAAATTTTATAAACATAAGAAACAGAATATTCCAATCTTTTCTAGAAAAAATTTCCTCTGTGTTCTTAGGTGGCCTGCTGTAAAAAGTTAAAAACACAAGGAATACCTAGAAATAGCCCGAAAACACCCTAGAGAATTTAATTGACACACAAAGTTGTCCAATTGTGATTTCTTCGAAAAGGAGGCTGAGCATTTGAAACAATCTGATATGGGTATAATGGTACTTCCCTAAGAAAATGTTAACACAAGACCTGACACTGACCTTACATGAGAGGAATA
The DNA here is from genome assembly GCA_007258455.2 of Sequoia sempervirens. Taxonomy (NCBI): domain Eukaryota; kingdom Viridiplantae; phylum Streptophyta; class Pinopsida; order Cupressales; family Cupressaceae; genus Sequoia; species Sequoia sempervirens. Next base: position 78,888 of record VDFB02038989.1, read on the forward strand.
CAAATGCTAACCGCCAAGGCATAGAAACAGTTCTCTCACAAAATAATAAGCAACATACTACATAAAATATTAAAAAGAAAAACGGATGACATGAAGCAATACCCATATTTCAATCAATAACTATTGACAGTAACATATGAAACTTAAATTCAAAATATTATGACATTGAAGTATACAGCAACCTTTAGCCTCAACCATGTCTTCCTCAAAAGGAAAAATCACAATCAGTGGATAGTAGAGAGTATACTTATGGACAACACTTATCCTTCAATAAGTTCAATGAATTCGCAGTACACATGAAATACCTATCAATTGAATTGGAAAAGACAACAAGGTCACTTGTATGTTCAATATCAGTAGCCTATGAAGGCATGAGTAAAAAAAGGAAAAGAGAACAAGGAAAGAATCAAGGACTGGCTATCATCAAAGATTCAAAAGAATATGCCTATGCCTCTGATAACAAGCAGGGAACCATTACTGTAGAAACATACAATTTTCTGGTCACATAGATGGAAAAACAACCAAAGAAGATGTCAAAAGCACTAGAAAAAACAAAAGGAAAGACATAAAATATGCAGAATTCTCATATTCACCCCCAGAACTTTTGCTACTCCACATGATTCACAACGGAATCATCAAAGCAGTGATTCACACCAATGTTAATTCTGGGTGATTCCACAATATATCAAAAGAAATTGAAGGAAGTGTTTTCCTTAGTCCTACAGTGCAGAAATTTTTCCATCTCTTGTGTGGAAATGGAGAAAAAACATGATAGTGGAAAAGAAAACATTAGAAACCAACAAAGGAAAAAAGGTCAATGGCGAGTCCACAATCATAGGGATAGGACCTCACCCACTCAATCCCTAATGCCTTGTTAAAAAGCAGCAAGAGTTTTTACCAAAAAGAGGTGTTTTTGCAGATTTTTGGATCGGTGCCAGAGATAGGAGAACATTTTTTTTTCCCTTTTTCTAATTTTTAAATGGGGCATAGAGAACCTTATTTCCCTTTTTTAAATTGAAATGAGGGCTACCATGCCAATCCCATGCACAGAAAATATTCTAGTAATTTATAGAGAAGAGGTAGCCCATTTTTTTCTTGTTATCACCATGGCTTTCAGTTGAGCAGCCAAACAGAGGCATTGAAAGGAGAGGTAGAAGGAAAGGATGTGGAAGAGGTAGAGAAGATATGGTGACCAATAAAACTCCAAACAAGGATAGTCCATAGCCTAATGGATCCCTCGTATGTAAGTATGTAGTAAATTTTTATGAGGCAATGAGAAATTTCAGTAGAATCTTGCAAATGGAAGTGCAGCTTTTGCAAATTCAATTTTGTAAGACCATTTTCTAGGACAAGAGGCTACTTAAAAAAAAGTAGATAGATTAGTATCTGTTTCAAAATAATGAAAAGATGGAAGAACCATTATTTCACAATGTTTATTGTCTAATTAGATCACCTTTTCTATATTAGATGCCTCCAAAAATTTTCTTGCTAACATGGTGGATTTTATTATATGCTCTATTCCCTTATACAAGAATCAGGTGCTTCTGAATTTCATCTAAGTCCTCATTTTTCTAGTGGTTTTTGGGACACAATCCACTGATGGAATTCCCTCTTGGGAAAAAGTTACTCCTCTAACCAGCTATACGTCAACAATCTAGCTAAATCTTTTCCAACCATAATATAACCATGTGATCTTCAAGTCCCATATGAACCACACTGAAAACTGTAATGGTGATTAAAAAGTTAAAACAGTCTACAAACACTAGCAAAATAAAAAAGACATATTTCTTGTAGTTGCTACTGACTTCATAACCCTTATAATATAAAGATTTGGCATGGAATTGCATGTGCTATTTTACCCCAAATTCATGGACACATCCTATGACTCTTGTTTCTTCCCTATATCATATTTGACAAGTTCAGAATGCAAAATCCATATCAGAAGTTCAAATATAAGCATCAAACTTAAATCCTGCAAATAACTTTGAAGTTAATATGAACTAAAGAGATCACAGGAAATCAAAATATATAAAATGTTACCATGTCTGTGTAATTAGATTTTCTTGTCTCATCATCACCACCATAGTACATGTGATACTTTTCATACCTGCAAATTTGTAGCAGATCATTTAAAAATGTTTTCCAGGAAATTTCACTAAACATGGTGTATTAAAGTTCACAACAAAATAACAACATTGAATTAAAACAAAACCACTTACTGAAGTCACTTGTATTGTGAGTACAAAGAACAAAGTTTCACCAAATCATCTCTAAATTTCACATACATAAGTGATAGCACACCAGGATGTTGTACAAAACTAGCACATAGCATAATTACAACCTATGGCTATAACACTTGCCAGCTAGCAGTTAATAAGGTCAACCTCCTTCCTGTCATAACTAGTACACAAATTCCTTACAGAGTTTGGCAGGTTTACATATCAAATGCAGTTTGTGTTCTGTGATACTATTCATTTGTGTAATTATAACATTGTACTTTATCTGGTGTGACCGCATTAGAGTCTTCCATGACTGATAAAACACAAACTTCTGGGTTAATGTGGTAAAGATATTTGTCACATTTTTCAAGTTCGATTGAAAAGTAATATGCTATGGACCACTAATAGCCTTCAAAGACAGAAGGTGGACAAATTTCTATGAAGCCACAACCCATAATCATGTGGTAGTGAAACAGAGGCAAGGACAACATTCCATATTAACATAAATGGTTGGAAAACAATGCTAGTTTTAAAATCTTGGGACAATTTTTCTAAAATATGATATGTTACAGAAGGAATTTAAATTGATGCTTATGATTTTAAGAATGCTACTTTTTGGAAAGTTAAAAATAAAGGAACATTCCATAAGTTTGATTCCAAACTTTTAGATTGAAGCTTCAAAGAAGCAAAAGAGTATCAAACACTTGGGGTCAAATACTCATATCATTAAAAATTTGGGCCCATAAGCCATATCTTCCCAACATATCCAAAGTAGCTGAAAATTTACAATGCTTCCTACTTGTTTGTACAAATATATCATTGTATATTCTCTGGTATTACAACATTGGACCTTCTCTTGACCAAATAGACACAATCTTCTAATTTGTAAAGCAAAAACCTTTGTCATTTGTTCTGAATTTGATTGAAGAAGGCATGCCATGGACTCACTGAAAGCCTCCAAAGACAAAATGGTGACAAACTTGTACTGATCCTAGAAACTTGATTATTATGCAGTAGTAAAATAGAGAAAAGGATAACTTTCTGTATTCATTCTCACAACAATAGCATAAATGGTTGGAAAGTGTTACTAGTTTTGAACTTTTGGGAATATTGTTCTAGTATTTAATATTTGAGGATAGAATTTACTAATTTAGACTGATCTAAATCTAATTTTAGGATACTTTTTGAAAATCTGAAAAAAAACACCCATGAATTTTTTACTGTAAATTTATTGATTGAGGCTTCAAAGAGGTGGAAAATACCAGACACTTGGGACCTGATTCTTATATCCAAAAGAAAGTCGAACTAGCCCATGGGCAATGTCTTGCCATTCATATCTGGAGTACATAAAAACTTCAGTACTACTTGGGAATTGCTACTAGGAGAAAGAGGTAAAATTTCTCAAGTCTGTAGAGGCTCTCATGCCAAGTGCCATAAAAAGTCATTTGGGAACCTATAATTGGACTGGTTAAGCATAAATCCAGAAACATGCAAATCATGTCACGCACAGAACAATAAAGCCTGCCAAGATTGTATGCTAAACAAAAAAAGGTCAAGTCTGACAACCAAGACTTGCAAATCTCGGCTGTCACTCAGCCGAGTGTGAAAAAACAGAAAATCAATTCCAAATTTTCAAAATAAAACCATTGAAAACATTTTTTCATATATAATATTGTTTTTTAATTGCCAATTCCAAAACAAAAAACAGCTTCCTGAGCTGTTGCCGAATCCAAGTCTCAACAATTGCTTTTGAACTGCCACAAGAAGAGGTTGCTATTGTGTCTGCAAAAAGTAAGACAGTATCTTACCAGTGCTAAACTTCATTTTCTCGTTAAGAAGGAAAACACAATCTAGCAACTCTGATATCAAGATAACTTCAAGAAAAATGCACCCAATGAAGTTCAATAAATTCTTAAAAGTTAAATAATTGAAAATTGTTTTCTGGGTCACAGCCAAGCCAGATGCCAATTCAGTATATGAGATCCTAGATGGGATTCCTTTCCATGTACTTTATAAGTTGTTCAATTTTTGGCATGCTTCAACCTGACCCTATGAATACATCCTCAATAGTTAACTGAAGCTTGCCAATACATCTACACCCAGAATACAACCCATACAGCCACTTTTTCTTTTTCTGTTTTTTTTGCAATTTCCTTTTTATCAAAACTGTTTCTGCTCGATCTTCTTATTCTACTTTTGAAATTTTCTTTAATTAAAATTCTGCTCACTCTATCAATTTATTTTTTAACTTTTAATTAAAAATGTTTCTCCTCAATCTTCTTCATCTGCTTTTACTTTACCGTTATTATCTTCTCTTTTTCCTTAGAGTGTGTTCACGCGATCTCTTTCAACATTTTTGCAATTTCTCTTTAATTAAAACCGTTTACAGATATCTTCCATTTTTGTGATCTTCTTTTAATTATTTTGAAACTGCACTCGGTCAATCTTCTTCATTCATCCTGAAATTTCCTTTTATTTAAACTGCGTTCACTTAATCTTCTTCAACCTTTTCCCACTTTCCTGTAAATCAAACTGTTCTCACTCACAGTTTCCTTTAAATCAAACTGTTTTCACTGAACCTTCCTCCTCTTCTTTGCAATTTCCATTTAATGGAAAAATTGCAATCTCCCTCGGATTATCAAAAATGTGAACACTCCGTCTTCTACGAAGATCATCATTTTGCCTTGTGAAATTTGCAAAACCCTAGTCCCTCTTAAACTCCGACTAATGCCACCCTGCTCCAAGAGACCTCTAATCTCAAAACCTTGAACAGAAAAAAAATATAAGGAAGACAAAAGCAAAATGCGGCATCGAACAACTTACTGTTCAACAGCAGAAAGCATTTGTGTTTTGTTAATGTTTCCTCCCATTCCCGATGCCAGATCTTTAGCTCCTGCTCCGTCCGCCATCCTGAAAAATGCAATCGACTAATTCAAATCGGCATTACTACGATTTTTCTATAAAGATTGCCTAAAGCTTATTCCGATCTTCAAATTTAGCAAATCTAAAACGGCATTGCGGCAAGCTCTTACAGATAAATGACATTAAATAAAAGCTGTCCAGATCTTTAAGTACTTCAGATTTGAAACTCACAAATACAGAGCGAGATCGTGTGGAGCAACCTCAGACTACTTTTCGCAAACAAATACAAAGAAATAGGAACAAAAATTACCTGAATGCGGTTGAATAAGTAAGCTTCAAACTGCTTTACGAAGGAATCGGACCGATAGAGAAACCATGCAAACGAAATACAGTAAACGAGTGACAGCGTCTGTCCGTGACAAGAAAATAGACAGCCGAAAATATATGAATAAAAAACAAGGATGTTGGAACCTAGTGACCGCGGCCCACCACGTGACGGGGGACAAGCATGCAAGATGACAATAATAAGAACTCTTTTGTCATGAGGTTGGGATGCAAGTGAATATCACCAAGACCAAAATCATGATTTTCTCATTGAATAGAAAAGATAACCAGAATACCTTTCTTTTTGAAGGCAACCCGCTTGAAATAGTCAAAGAATACAAGTACCTTGGGATTGACTTTCATTATAAGCTCAGTTGGGAGACTTGTCGGACGAAAAGGATACAGGGAGGTTGGAAAGCTTCTTACCTTCTACAAAATAGGTGTAGAAAAGCCGAGCTTTGGGATTGGAAAACCAAGAAAACCCTTTTTGGTTTGCTTGTTGCTCCGGTTATACTTTATGGGTGTGAGGTATGGGGAAATAGTATGTCAAAATGCAGTTGGAGACAACTAGAAAGAATTCAAAAACATCTAATAACAAGCAGTCTCAAAGTCAAAACCACTGTCCCCTATGAAATTCTTTTAGCTGAAACAGGGTCTTTTCCATTGGAAGCATCGGCTTTAATCCGGTTGATAAGCTATTTAAAGAAGGTTGAAAACATGGATAACCACCGTTGGCCCAAAACAGCTATGAAGGAGACGCTAGAACGTAGGAAGAAAACTTGGATGAAACAAAACCACAAGTGGATGAACAAGTGGGACATCAATTTGCATGAGTGTCCTAGCACCAATAGTGAAATAAAAAGCTATGTGACTGAAAAATTCAGAACTGCCATGTGGACAAACCAGATTGGGCGAAAAAAAGCATACTACATCAAAGAGTTTAACCCGACAAAGGATCATGGTGAAAAAACTTATTTAGGTGCAGATATTAAAGGGAAAGCGAGGTTGTTAGTGGCACAATTGAGGACGGGATCACATCACCTTAGGTGTGAGACCGGTAGGTGGAAGATACCCAAGGAAACTTGGGAAGAAAGAACTTGTATTTTCTGCAATAAAGGGGTTGTGGAAACAGAATGGCACTTCATCATGGAATGCATTGCTTACGAGGATATCCGCACTCAACATGAAAATAGTTTGAAAGTGGACAATATGCACCAGCTATTTGAGGAAGATAAGATTAATCAGACGGCTAGCCTTCTAGTCAAACTTAACAGCAGGAGATCTGACTTGGAAAAGAGTATGAAGACAAATTAGGCCTGTTTTGTCTCGGTCCCATAGACTGTTTGGTCTCGCGGACGTCATTAAAATCTTTCATTCATTCATTCATTGTAGGCGTGAAAATTTTTTTCACTTATCAACTAATAGGTTTTCTTATACTCTCTCTATATACACGTATCTTTATAAATACGTAGATTGTACAGTGCGTGCAAGTTGCAACATGGATAGTTTATGTTGATTAAAAGATAGTTCGTGGGATAGTACCTGATGAAATGTTTTTTAGTTCCCTATTTTGGATACTGATTATTATTAGTTTGTTTTGTGCAAATTTTGTTAGTAATTTCGTTTATAAATTATTATTTTTTTCATATTTATCTTTTGTAAAGTAGAGATACAATTTTTTAATTTAATTTTTTTTTTTTAAAGTATTTATCATAAATTTTATTGATCTAAAATTTTAATCGATATAGGCGGATTTTTAAGAATGGTAGACAAAAAACATTTTTTCATAATTTTTTAGGATAATTTTTTGGCCACTTTAATTACGATAATAAGGTTCGCTGATTTTGGAGACTTGGGATTATTTTCAATGGAAATATCAAACATGGTGTGGTAATCGGCTTAATTCGTTACAAAACACAAAACATAGATTTTTAAAATGTGTACAAATATGATTTTTAAATCACAATGAGTTGTTCATTCATATGTTGAACAAGTTGAGATTGCTCGTGGAGGTCAAGGGTAATCTTCATCTGTTGATCATTATAGTAGTTACAGCAGTGTTGGTGGGCGCAGTGAGGGAGTCTCTAGACGCTATGAATATTTTGGTCTGTTTTTTTAATGTTTGAGTTTAAGACACAAGAATTGAGTATTGGGTTTCATGGGGACCCTATTTTGATTTTGTTTGTAGTTCTTGTTACAAGTCTACCCCCATCAACATCATGGCAAGATTTAAAGGTGTGAATGTTATGTTTATTCGATGTTCACGTGTGTTTGAAGTAGTTTAACAGATTGATATTGTAGTGCCCCTCCATATTGGCCTTCCTTGACATTTGAGTAAGTTGTTTATTTGTGATGCATGTTGATTTCATTGTTTAATGTGTTATTGAATTATGTGGTGAACTTAATACTTTAAAGGACCTTGTTTAATCAGTTAATTAAATTAAAATTGATTACAAAGTAATTTAAATAAATTTAGAATTTAAAATTATAATTAAATTAATCAATTTTTGTGAAATAGAAAGTAAATGGTTTATTATTAAATAAACTAATTAAACTGTTTTGTAAAAAATAGTATTGTTTAAAATTAAATTTAATAATAATTGATAAATTTTTTATCATGAGAGGATAATTATTTAAATGTGGAAAAATAATGTGATTTAAAGTAAATAAATGAGATAAGATTTCGAATTGTTGTAAAAACAAGTCAAAATAGAAAAAGACGAAGTGTGTGCACATGCATGACTCCAAACTGATTTTCGAACTAGAAACTTGCCAACTTGGTTGATTTTTGGTTTCAAAACTTATCTCTTGGATTTTTATTTTGGGAAAAATAACTCTTTCTGGTTTTAATAGTGCGGGTTCTTGGAAAATTGTTTTAGCAATTCATTTTTGTCTTAGAAAAATAAAACTTCGCTCCAAATAGAACTCTGCAAAAATAATTTTGGAAAACAAAATAGTTTTGTATTGATATTGTTCGAAGTAGAATAATTCTTCTAAAAGTGACCAAGTTTTGGAGAACGGAGTAGTGGCTGCGAAGGAAGTTCGTTTAAGCACACCTTCCACTTTTGAGCGTAGGAATTCAGTCGTTGACTTGGGCTTGGGAAGGTAATTAAATCTGCAAGAGTTAATGAAGGCATCGTTGTAAGTAATCTTGACCATTTCGCCATCAATTATTTCTGCTTGAAAATTTCTTAGACATATCAACAATTCACATGCAAGCATTGGAGTTTCTCTTGAGATGCGTCTAGTTTTCTCTAATAGTCCTTAACTTTTAGAATTTACTCGAATAGTGGTATCATCTTACACACTTGATTTTCTATCTTATCCAACTACAAATGTAAACATCCAATGTACTTGGGATCTCCTATCCCATTCGCTATTTTACGGTTTGCATTTAAGCGTCCCACTTTTAGCCTAGCCATCTTTGATCTTTTTGTTAGGAACCCTTACCCTTTTAATGGATGTGCTTTGAACTTTGAAATTTCACCATCATTTGGCTATGTCGAAAGGAAGTTGGAATTATAGTGTTTGATAATCAAGGATAGTAGCGTTGCTGGAAATTCTCAGCCTATATTCATAAATGTTTGATTTAAGGTTGTGATAGGGATTACTGACTAGAGATTGCCTTGTGTCACCCTTACGCTTGCAGTCATTACCCAACAGTCAATTGTATATACAATTTCATGGCTTTTATTTTTGCATTATGTCTGGCTTGTTTTAGATATCCTTAGTGAGGTCTATATGGAGTAGGCGCTTACCAGTTCTTTATGCCACCTTATCTAGATGTCCCAATTGAAAATGTGATTTTATACACTAGTGTCTTGCTACTCTACATAGTATTCACATGGTAGTTGGCAGTTACATGTTGTATGGTTTGATCTGTTCAAAGAAATAGAGTTTCATTTATATGCAGCTAGAGGCATGTGGCATCAATCATTGTACTCTAACTTTAGGGAGCATTGTTGCATGTTATATTTGTGGTATGCCATCATACTGATACAGTAGGAGTGCTTGGTTTTTGGTCTCTATATGCTTTTATTCTTGTGTTGCCTTATATCCTTGCATGGTTCAATTCTTGTAGGAGGTATAAATTTGGCTTATGGGTATATATGTGTTTGTGTGTTTGATGATATGTGCTTTTTGCACAATGGATTCAATATGTTGTTTTAATAGTAGATTTTTTTAAGTTTATTATATTAAATATTGTTATTAACAAAAATTATGTTAAATTAAATACACACACACACACACACACACACACACACACACATATATTATGAATTATATTTAAGAGCAAATTGTTTGTATAAAATGCGTATCTAGTTATGTAGAGAATAAGATCACATAGTTCTTAAATTATCTAGATGATTTCATAATGGGTAATTTATTTTATAGATTGAATTGATGTCATTTAATATATATTGTATTTATTATGTGTTTCAAAGTAATTATATATATATATATTAGATTTAGAGGTGAGGGTAAAATATTACAAGTAGTTTAATCAATTGAGTAGGTAGTTAAGTGAATTGAATTTGTTGGTTATATAGATAATGCTAATTGGATAATTGGAGGGTTTAGTTAAATGTTTGTATTTGATAATCTTTTAAAAGATGATTTTGTTGTATTCTTAAATAGTGGAATTTATACATTAGAGTTAATCAGTATCTTTGACAATGGTAAAGTATTGTGAGATATAGTAAGCTCTACTTGACTTTATTTTGTAGTTTTATAAACTTGAATAAATTCAAAATATATTATTTTTTGAATAGAGACTTTGTGTTTAAAAAATTCCTTTAGTTGGTTTGATAGTAAGTGTTGTCTTTATGTTGCAATGTTTATTCGATGTGTATAATAAATAATGTGTTGTTTATTTGAAAATTAGAATAGTTGATATCATAGCTAATTATGAGTTATTGTGAAAATGGGCTATAAAATGAAGTCAATAATTAAGTAATGAGTTCTAGGATATGGGAGAATAATGCCTCTCATGGATGTTATGTTTTTGATTGAGTATTGTGTTTGGTTGATATTGAATTGAATTTGTGGGTTACCGTGTTATGGAATATATCACAGTTGCTTCGATTGTTTGTTCATATTGGTTATTAGATTGAATTTTTCGAATTGAGTTGTGAATCAGCTGATTGCTCTTGTTGTTGAGGTTGATGATCCCCTTTGATGATGTTTCCACGCCTATTCTCATACAGTTGTTGGTGAGTGTTATTTGTACCTAGTCTTTTCGTGATCTTGATTTTGTCATTTCTTTGATGGGGGAACCATTGTGTTAATGTGTTGTTAGTCTTCCAAAGGTTAGAGGGCAGTATGGTTTTTACTTGCAAGAGTTGGTATGGGGGTCAGGGATCTGGTGAGGCTTCCTGGGTAACTCGGGTTGGGGGTCGACAACCTAGGAAGATCTGCGTTGGGTAACCCATATCAAGCCTGGAGTGTTTACATGAGTTTTATGTTGTTTCACCTGAAAGTGGGTGGTTTCATGATTTTGACATTTTGATAATGGTTGATCTTTATACTTGGATTGTGTTTACATGGGTTTAAGCCTTGCACTGTGGAAAATGTTTTATAATAGAGATCTTGTGTGAGGTGGTGCATGCCTCATTTTATGTGCAAGTTGGCTTACCAAGTTGGTGACTGTGAGTATCTTGTTGCTAGTAGGGGGAGTGGCTTTCAATGGAGTCCAGCACATAAAGTGGCATATGGGTAACTCATTGAGAGTTTCTTTAATCAGTGATAACCTAATAATTAATTAGGGGGTTTGGGTAGTATCTCACATTAATCCAAATAAGGTAGCCTCACTCATGGCTCAAGTGTTCATTTAGGCTTGAGATGAGTGGGAAGGCCTAGAATGGAAAAGATCAACTACCTTGTCCTCTTGAAAGGTATGTTGATCCTGCATGAGTGAGAATGGGGGTTGGGGATCGGTAGAGGTTGTTAGGGTTTAACCAAGAAGGGGGATGGTAACCTAGGAAGATCTACATTGATTAACCCATATCGAGCTTATGTGATGATACTCTTCCCTTTAACAACCTTGTATGTTTATTATTATCCTCTTGTTGTTCTTGTACCTCTGGAAGCGAATGTTTCTTGTATTTGTTGTTGCTCTTGTCATGGAGTCTTGTTAGCCATTGTTCACTTGATTGTTTTATGTTGTGGGTCCTTCTTGTCATCTCTTAGCACAGGGGGTGGGCCTTAGGTTCCACATGGTCGGGTGGAACGTGGTATGCACCCCATTGGGTTCCCAACTGAAGATTGTGATGTGTAGAGTTGTACCATTTGTCGTGACTCCAGAGTTGTCCCAGAGTTGGAGCTAGTTTTGATGTTTGGTATACATTTAGATCAGTGGTATTACTATACGTTATTGATGTGTTATTCCCATTCATGTTGGGAAGCACTATTTTATTATTGTAATCCTTGAGCAATGTATACTCATATGATAAATGTAATGTTTATAGATCCTTGGTATTATTATGTGCTTATTGGTTCATAATATGTGATCTTTACTGGTGTTGTATCTATGGAAATATTTATAATTAAATTCATTAGTGTGAAGGATCATTGATGTAATGTAATGGATGTATGAATATTGTATACTTATTCTATATCATGATTGTAAAGATGAATACTTGTGATTAGTTAATCATCACTATGGGAATGTGATTAGGTTGAGTAATGCAATCATGTTTACCCTAGAGGACGTAGTTAGATAATGTATATGTACAATTCTAAATTACAAGTGTTATATGTTAGTTTTACTTCTTCTTTTTTAAAATTGTGCTATAATTGTTAGTTAAGTTATCCTTTTGGGTTTGTGTGGTGGGGTGTTACAAATATATTATATATGTGTTTAATCTTAATATTTCAGGATAATATACAATGGGCTAGCGATGTTTGCTTTTCTCAAGTCTTTCATGATAGCAGTGGTAATTTTCAACAATTCTATGCCCCTTAATAGACCATTCTATTTTATGTTTTACAATTAGTGAAAATCATTTTTTACAAACTAAATTAAGAATAGTAAACTGGCACTCTATAGGAATGTTGCCCTCTCTCACATCTAGTGAGTTTAAACCATCTCCATTTTCCCAAGAGCTGAGCAACGAGTATACGACTTCATAATTTCAATCATACACACAAAATTAATGCCACTTTTCTTCCTTTGAGGGTGAGTGTAATAGTCTAGTTTGATAATTTTTTTAGTATTTGTGTTGGATAGGGGAAAGTATTTTTGTATTGTATCATATAAACTTAGCAAAAAAAATCCATTAATTCTTCATATGATTGGACAGTGGAAAGTACATAATTAAGCTTGTAAGAGAATTGTGACACCTTCAACAGGAGTGTGGATACATCCAATAGGCATGGATTTTTTGAAACAACTTATAAGTTCAAAGAAAGTGAATGGACCTGTGGAAGTTGGTAGAAGGAAGAGATATGGGATTATTGTGGAGCATCCCTAATGTCGTGGAAATACCATAATAATATAAAGTTCACTTTTACTCATCTTTCTCTATAGATGTTTGCCAAGTTGCCCACCCAAACTTCACCTGATCAAAACAATTCTCTAGACAATGTTTGAATCATAGGGCATGCAATCTGATGTAATGCCATCAGAAAATATAGTTGTATCCCACTAATCATTCATGCCATCAAAGAAATATAGAGAGTATTGTCTGTAAAATGGGGAAAAATCAAGGTTAAGGTTATTAAACATCAAAACTAAAACCCTAAAGCCCTAAACCAACAATGAAGCACAATCCAACATAAAAGCATAAAACATAAAGCAATATTACACGTGCCATAGTTGATTCACCTCCATTGTTCTTCTCCATGTTGCTTAATATGCTTGATTGCCCTCAGATTTGAGTATGCAATAATAGCCTAATGACAATGATAGAAAAATATTGAAGAGTGTAATTGTCTCCTTGAACATGTACTTGTGCATAAAATAATTCAATCAAAGGTGGAAATTAATTGAGATTAAATTATAAAATAATTTAATCAAGGGTGGAAATTTATTGAGATGTGAAGAGATAAGGATGACACTTAAAGAGAAAAGCACATAAAAAGAGGTTGTTGGAGGAAACAAAATAATTCTAAAAACTATTTAATTTGGGAGGGAAAGTGAATAATTAAATAATAGAAACATTATTTAATTATAGAAGAGGGAAAGTTGAGTTTTCAATTAAATAATGATTTAATTCAAAAGTGGGAGAAAATGACAAATTAGTAAGTCATTAAATAAATAAAATTTATTTAATTTATGGTAGAAAAGGCTAATGAATAATTAAATAATTGAAATAATAATTATTTAATTATAGTAAAAAGATGACAATTATTAAATAAACAAAAATTATTTAACTATAAAGGAAAGGGGATGTATTAGTGACGTAATTAAATAAATATAAAACAATGGTTTATGTAAATTGCAAGAACTTTTGCATTAGGATTGTAATGTGGTGATAGAAAATTAGAGAAATATATAACGTGAGTAGAAAAAAATCCTCTTCTAGGCTTTTAAGGGTGTATACATTTGAAAATCTATAATGTAAAATGAAATAATTTCCTTCCAAACTATGGAAAATGTAAACAATCTGTAAGGTAAATGGAAATAAATTTATTAGTAAGCTACAAATTTGCTTCTCATATGCTAAATTGGTGTTTGGCTTAGCGACCTAATAAAACAACTTTTATCTATATGTTAGTACAGTTAACTAAAAAGGATTCTTTTTGATATTTGATTTGATTTTCTTTGAAATATACTTTCTACATTTTAAATGTATACTTCATCTGCTAGGTTGTTCGGGTCTATGGTCTAATTGTGATTTCCAGCTTAGGGAAGTGGTTGCAAGCATTGCACACCATGATACCACGTTAGATTTGCTTCAGTAAGTGCATTAAATAAGATGGCCTCCCTTTGAAGCATTATGTAGACATGTTCACCAAGGTAGCAATGACCACAAAATCTAACTACAATCCATCTTTCTGGTTTGCTGAATGAATCTCAAGTTTGAAATTTTGTATTCTTTTAAAATTTGGAATCCATAGCCATATTTGCAAAGGAAAGTCTACCTTGAATGTTTTTTTTTCAAACCAATGGTTTTTATCATAGATTCCTAGGTTTAAAGTGGTTGTAACAACTAAATCTTGGCCAACAATAGCTGTATCAAAGCTATAGTTTTCAAAAAAAAATTGTCATATTTGAAATGTTTAAATTTCTAACACAAATTTGAGATTTTCAAATTTAATGGTATAGAGTTTTCCCAGTGATAATAGTATGAACCAGTTCTAAGCTTTACATATTTTGGTTAATGGTATAAAGTTCAATTGTTCCCAACATTTGTCCTGCATATAATAGCTAAATGCTTTCACGTGTTGCCTAAACTTGCCTTTGAATTAAGTTACAATTTGCTCAAGCAAACCCCTATATCTAGGTCCAGTATGTTCCCAGTCAATGAAATTGTTCTCAATGATTGTATACATTTATCGTGTTTGCATATTTATGGGAACACTTACTAATTCATTTGAGTAAAATCCCTCTTTTGTTTGCTTTGATAGGTGTCCATACTATTTTCCAAACCTCCCATTTTTTCATAGGTTGCATTGAATACAACACTACAGACTGAGAGTCGATGAGACAATTTCGCTTCTCAACTTTATAATTTAATTAAATATATATAGTTAAGGATCTAGGAATCTTTTGGTTATAATAAGAATTATGAAATTTTTATTATATAATATAACCTAAGTTTTTCGTGTAAGATTTCACACGACGTTTTGTGTTTAGCACGTAAAGAAGTGGGCATATTGAAATGAAAACAATTCAATCAGTTTGTAAGTTTCTTTTTAACATTACCTATTAACACTATAGCGAAGCACAATCATTGAGAACAATTTCATTAACTGTGTTTATATTATATGAGTCTTCTTAAATTTTGAACAATTAACGTGTGTTGTCTGTGATTTCACATTTTGTAGACATGTTTAACAGGGCAGTGACGAACACAATATCTGGCTAAAATCCATCTTTCCCTTTATTTAGTTACATCTATCATTTGCATTTAGCGTTAACCTCTGAAATCATTTCAACTAATCCAATTCAAGCATACTCTACATCTATGGCATCCTTATAAGCAATAGATGTATAGGACTTATAGCCTGACAATTTTTAAGGATAAGTATTATAGCTTTTAAACTTCGCCCATTGCATTAGTGAACTTATCTCAAATTTTAGACTAATATTTGGAAACCCTATGCCAGAAATGGTTCGCACCAAGCAAACTGCAAGGAAGTCTATTGCTGGAAACCAAAGATACCTACAAGCTAAAAAGGAGAGGGCAGCTCTGACAAAGACTATCGAAGGGAAAAACATTGATGGGGAAGGCTAGCTTCGAGATGACGAATCTTTCTCCCATGCAATGACTAATATCAAAGATGAAAAAGCAGAGTTGAAGATGGCCGAAAAGCTCCATGAAAGTATTGTAGCAGACCTAGCTCGTCAACCATCCAATTCAAAATCAAAAACAAGGGAACCAACTCTTTCTAGATCTGTATCAACTAGGCAGAGTACTACCAACCTTCCAAAAAAATTTAAAATTGAAGATGAGAACCTATGTGTGCATCATCAAAATGAAATTATTGTCATTAGCTCAAATGATTCAAAGGAGTAAACTCAACTCACTCCAAACTATATGTAAAACGTATTAAAATAAATAAAAAAATTCAATTTAAGACTGTGTTAACTATTGCACTAATTCCAAATTATGAATTCAAACATGGAGTTTAGAGGGGAAATAAAATAGATTTAAAAATTAAATTAAAAGTATGATTGAATGTAATATACAAATTGAAATAGATCGATAAATAAGTGAACATCACAATCACACATCTTATGACATTATATTTCCATCATCATAAGATTTAACTATACACTCAGGAAATTTATTAAAAAAAAACACAAATTACATGATGTTTTCATGGTTGCCTAAAAATATATTATCAAAAGCCTAAAAAAGTAAAACACATAGAATGGATTTTTGCAAGTACATGTTTCAAACCCTCAACTAATTCATTCATTTGTTGTTTTATTTATTAGTACCTTTTGTTGTTTTATTTACGAGTGTTGTTATGTGTTTCAGGCATTTCCAACAATATTATAATCCATATTTACAGACGAGCAACTTTTTACATTAAAAGGAGTTTAATACTAGGTATTTGATTAAACACCATATAGTCCTCTTATAGTAAATTTTAAAATCTTGCAAAATACAAGTATCATTTATTAGCATTGTTATGTGTATTAGGCACTTGAAGCACTTATATCATCTACATCTACAAACAAGCAACTTTCTATATTAAGAGAACCTAAATTCCAGGTACTTAATTACACTCAATGTACTCTTCTTACACTAAATTTGTATTTTCATTAAAACAATAATACATAGTATTTGTTTTAAACAATTTAAATTGCAAAAAACCAAAATATTTACAAACTCACTTTTATGAGTGTGTTTATTGTTTAATTTATTAGTAGGTTGTCATGTGTCATTTATTTATATCTAGAAAAATGCTTATCTTTATTTGTTACTTATTTATTAGTATCATTTGTTTTTTAAATCATGGCTAGCCAAGAAAAATGCTACAACTATCATCTCTTGTTGTATTGTCAACTTCAACAAGTTAATTCATGCACAATTAAGCTTCAATAGTCAATATTTCATCATACAAAATTAAGCACCAACCTAGAATAATGCTTACTTTATTTGTTACTTATTTATTAGTATCATTTGTTTTTTCGATCATGGCTAGCCAAAAAGAATCTATTTCAACCGAACCATCGGTCACAAAGATACAAGCCCCTGAAGAGTCAATTAACTCAAACACATATGTGCAAAGTCAAATTGATAAGTTATACTCATCAATTGAAGCTCACTCAGAACAAATAATTCGAGAACTTCATGATGCTGCACTTCTCACATGAGCGGTTGAATGCCAAGAAATTCATGACACTGAAGACATTGCTAGGAAATTTCATCAAACATGTCAGAAAGTTGCAAGCTTTTCCAGTTTCTTAAAAGAACTTTTCTATGATGAGCAATACAAACAAGGAACTGAAAAAGTTATCATTGAACAATTCCTCTTGTACTTGTATGACAATTAGAATAGAAAAATATGAACCAAAAAAAGAGTTGTCACATTGATGGTTGGATTTATGAACACACTTTTGATATAGACTTACATATCTATTTTTGTAAAAAAAGGTGTTCATATATTTTGTATGTAGCTGGCAACCATTGTTGGCATACTGTACTCTTTAAAACAATATTTAGATATAGACATTGATGTCTATTTTTTACAAAAATATTGTTTGTTTGTTTTCAATGTACATAGCCTACTTAATATGTAAATAATAAAAAATGTTCTATCTGAAATATATTGTGCTTATTTCTATTTATTTGAATATTTCAATGTATATTTCAAATTACATTAATTAACACATTTGCAACATGCATGCTATAGCGATGATGTTTATTTAATACATATGTATAATATCTACATAATTTTGTAATAGGGATGGATCATGCAAAAGAGGAAGGTTGTAAAAGAACTATGCCCATAAGAGCATTAAACCCTTATAAAAAGCGATGGACAATAAAGGCTCGAGTAATGGCAAAACAACAACTTCGTTATTTCAAAAATACAAATGGGGATGGAATTTTTTTTAGCTTCAATCTTCTTGACTCTAATGGTGATGAAATCAAAGCAACATGTTTCAATACTATAGCAAAACTATTTTATTATCATATAGAGATTGGTAAATTTTTCCTCATTTCCAATGGAACATTGAAGCCAACAAATAAGAAATTTTGTAATTTAAATAATGATTGGGAAATCCTTTTGGACAACAATTCCACAATGGAAATTTGCTTAGATGAGAACACATAGATACCGCAGTTGAAGTTCAACTTCAAGCTAATAAGTGAACTTAAAGAGATGGAAAATAATATGATTGTTGACATCATAGGTATAGTATTATCAATAAATGAAGCAAATACAATATTAAAAAGGAATGGTACACAAACAAAGAAATAGACTCTACAGATCAAAGATATGTCAGCAACCAAAATAGATTTCACAATGTGGGGTGATTTTTGTGATAATGAAGGTTCGAAACTTCAAGACATATGTACTGCAGGGGCATTTCCAATACTCATTGCAAAAGCTGCACGAATAAGTGATTATGGAGGGAAGTCTGTAGGAACCATTCCAACAACCCAACTACATATAAATCCTTAGATAGAAAAGACTGAGCAATTAAAATCATGGTTTGAAAGTGAAGGAAAAACTCTCATTGGCCAATCTCTAACAAAGAACTCTTTATTTGATAAAGGAATTGAAATTGGAAAATATTGCAGAA
Source organism: Sequoia sempervirens (assembly GCA_007258455.2). Taxonomy (NCBI): domain Eukaryota; kingdom Viridiplantae; phylum Streptophyta; class Pinopsida; order Cupressales; family Cupressaceae; genus Sequoia; species Sequoia sempervirens. Next base: position 97,722 of record VDFB02038989.1, read on the forward strand.
ATAAACAGATACAGAGCTGATATTACTAGCAAGAGTCAATACATGTTCATAAAAGCAACATTGTGCTTCATAAAGCAGGACAAATTTTGTTACACGGCTTGCCCCATGGAAATTGGTGGTAAGAAATGCAAGAAAAAGGTGGAAAAAATAGAAAATGGTGAATGGCATTGTGAAACATGTAAAAATACTTTTCATGATTGTGATTATAGATATTTGTTGCAATGCAAGATAGAAGACCACACAGGCTCAAAATGGGTTACTGCTTTTGAAAAAGCAGCTGAAGGAATTATGGGAATCTCAACAAATGAATTAAATAGTATGAAACATGAGGAAGAAGATCAAAAAAAGTTTGAAGAAACAATACAAAAAAGACTTTTCCAGAAATATTCCTTCATGTTGCATGTTAAAGAAGAAACTTACAATGATGAAAAGAGGATCAAAAACACAGTCATCAGAATTGAGCAATTTGATTACTCAATTGAAAGCAAATCTTTGCTTGCGTTAATAACGAATGTCTAAATATCATATACTTTCTCCAAAATTGGTTTACAAACCATCCATGTAAAAAAATAGTACACTTTTGTTTTCAAAGATTGTAAATAATATTATCTACTGCCATACTATATGTACATAAAGTTCTTTGAATAAAGAAAAACTATACAGGCATACTTTCTTCAAATCTTATTTTTTTGTTTATTCTTCAATTTTCCAAGTTCTATTACTTTACAATTTTAAGAAAAAGTAGCTATTTCTTTATTGTGTACATGCCTTTTACTAAAAAAAGAAAAAATCTTATGTTTGCAAACTAAAATATTCCAATACAATAGGCTTTATTACTAATATGTACTATCAAACATAATTGGTTTTGTCATGTGCCATATATATGACATGTGAAATTAACAGTAACATAGAATTTTTAACAATTTTTCAAAACAGTACAAAACATGATACTTGACAAATTCAATTTGCATTTTAGCTATGGGTCGACTAAAGAGGCAATTTGAATCAGAAGAACAAAGGAAAGAATATCAAAGACAATACTACAGAGAATATCGTAAATGACAAAGGGAGAAAATGACAGATGAAGAAATCGAAGAGCAAAGAAGAAAAAATAGAGAAGCAAAAAGAGCAAGAAATGCAAGACAAACAGAAGAGAAAATTCAAATCCAAATGGATTACTTGCCACAAAATTCAAAGAAATGCAAATAGCATTTCATAACCAGTTAGACTTGTACCAATCAATAGTAGTTTGTTACATTTGTGAAGAAACGTACATTAGAATAAAAGTAATAGCCACTTCAGAAGGAAGTATGTGCACAAGATGTAAACAAGAGAAAGGAATAAATCGATTATTTATTCCTCAACATAGAATAATATGAATCCAAGAGACCAACCAAATGAGATAAAAAATCTTACACAAGTTGAAGAAATGTTGATTGCACGGGTCAACCCAATTATACAAGTCACTCATGCAAAGGGTGGTCAACATAAATATAGAGGACACACAATCAGCTTCCCGCAGAAGATTGAACAACTATCAAAGACATTGCCACACTATATTGCAGAATTACCAATCATTATAGTAAGGAAAAAAGATTAGCGTGGCACAAATTACCACTTCACAGTGAATAAAGACCGTGTTTATCAAGCGTTGAAGTATAAAATTAACAATGAAAGATTTTACTCAGATGTCAACATCAATGAAAATGCTCTTGATAGCTTAAGTGGGAACCTTGATCAAAATATTTTTCACCGGCTTAACACTCTTCAAATAGAATCTCAATCTAATACAAATGTTACAAATCATTTGACCCCAATTATCGAGGATACAGAACAAAAAATTATTGAACACACTTCATCTGTGGTTTGCTAACCACCAAATTTTCAAAAGGAAATGGACTTGATTCATGCATGGGTCAACAACCCAAACACAAATCCTATGACATTAATGGAATGGCCAACAATTGGTGAATCTCCGATAAACGAATATGCTACAGCAGGATTATTTGATATGGCCTTTCCAACATTGTTCCCAACTGGAATATGTGACTGGTTAGAAGCACACATAAAGTAGACCTACATGAATATGTCAAACATCTATGCTGTTATAAAGATAATCGATTTGGTAAACACCCAAGGTTTCGATATTACATGGAAAATATGATAATGAGACATCGTGCATAGACATCAGCTGCAGTTTTCATGAAAATAAATCTTCATGACTTGCCTATTACAATCAACGAACTTCACGAACATCTAAATAGTACACCCCAATCACAACTTGCAGATAGAATAATGCGCTTTGGAACTTCACTCAAAGGTACAAGGTCATATTAGACAAAATGTTGAACAGAATTAACAGACATGTTCCATTAGATTGGTACACCCACCATTTTTTTTACATTAAGTGCAACAGATTTATATTGGCCAGACTTACATGCACTCATGCCAGGGACATCACCAATAACACCAAAAGAAGCACATCTTTGGCAAAAAAAAAAGTGATTGACTACCCTCATATAGTTGCACAGTACATGCACTTACAACACTCCCAATTTAGACAAGAGATCCTTGAAAAAGGAATGAATGTTGAAGAATTTTGGTGTAGATATGAATGGCAACATAGAGGCTCACCACATGTCCATGAATTTCTATGGATCAACGGAGCACCAAACATGGATACTATTGATTGGTCTAATGAAGAAGAATGACTTCAAGCACAAAACTATTTCAACTTAATTGTCCATGCATGGAACCCTAGACATGAAACTCTAGATAATCATCATGTACTACCCCACTTGCCTTTTTCAATACCCTAATTACCTAAATCGTATCACTCTAAAACTTCTATGTCAAATTAATCAATGAAAACTAAAAATGCAGGCATACCACATATGTGATATGAATCCATGTCTTAAAAACACAAGCCAACTACAAGATACAAATCTCTAGCACGACTACGATGAGCTACCTAACACAGTCCAAAGACACACAATGTGTAGAGAAGGTGCATGTCTACGAAAAAAAAGAGGCCAAAAGATTTGTAGGTAAACATCTTTCCACACATAATAAAATAAAATTCCATCAAACAAATTCTTTAATACATTATTTGCATTAACTTGCTAACATTCTATTCAACTTATAGGTACAATGCTCCATGGCCTCTAAATTTACAAGGAGGAAAACTATATGAAGATACACAAACTGGTGAATTTTTTTTTGACCCTACTAGAAATGATGATCGACTCAATTCACACAATCGGTACATCCTATAGTTATGGAGAGAAAATATAGATTGGAAACCTATCCTATCAAAAAATGTTGTGATAAAATATATTGCTAAGTATGCAGCCAAGTCAAAAAAAAGCTCTGAAACATACCAAGAAGTGTTAATACGTTTAGCATGCATAGAAAATCCAGATGATTTAGCTGTAAAAGTTTATAAAAATACTAACAGAAACAATAATAGAAAGGGATATTGGAGCTCAAGAAATAAGTCATCTACTATTAGAACTTCCACTTGTTCAAAGCAGTAGATAATTTATCACTCTCAATGTATCAACTCAAGTTTTCAAACGTGTCAGATTGCAATCAGAAACTAACAATGAAAACAAAATAATATATTTCATTGATGCATACAAAAATAGGCCTTTTTCTATGGAATCAATATCTCTTATTGAAGTGGAAAGATCTTAGATATATAATCCAAATCGCAAAACAAAAAACAAATGGAATGCAAGGAAAAGAAAAGCTATTGTCAGAGTATTCCCAAAGTTCATGTCAATTCCTCCACGTGACTCAGAAAGATGGTGTGATTATTGTTTTTCAGAATTGCTACTATACAAACCATTTTGTGATATAGAGAAGGATATTGGTCATAACAATGATGCAATAATTACATGTTGGTCAAACTTGCAATATAATCAATGGCATGTTGAATGTAGAATTGAGACTGACACAAATGAAGATAATACAAAATCTCAAAATGAAAACAGGGTATGTGTAGGTCAATGGTGGGCCAAAAAGTGGCAATGAGGAAAAAAACGCGTCTTTCATCGACTAAGAAAACGCGAAAAAGAACGTGTTGACTTTTTGTAGGCTCGGGTGTCACCATACCAAACACCAAAGCTACTTTTACACATCAGATATCCGATATATTCGATTTGTAAAAAGTATATATTAAACACTTCTGTCTCTTTTTTGAACTCATTCGGCTGAGAAGAACCTGCAGGTGCACTTTTCATCCATTGTTCGTGTAACGGATATCCGATGTAGGCTAAATTCAATTTGGAAAGGTAAGTTTATTTATTTTCATTTGATTTGATTCAATTTTGATTTATATTTGAATAATTTCATATGGTTTTTGTTGATTTTTTTTTTAAATAGGGTTTTTGATTGAGTTTTTGTGAAAAAATTGAGTTTAGAATAGATTTTGATAAAAAAATGAATGTTTTTTGTGGATTTTTTTCACAATATGGTTTTTGATTGAATTTTTATGAAAAAATTGAATTGAGAATGGATTTTGATAAAAAAAATGAATGTTTTTTGTGGATTTTTTTTTCAAAATAGGGTTTTTGATTGAATTTTTATGAAACAATTGAGTTCAAAATAGATTTTGATAAAAAAATGAATGTTTTTAATGGATTTTGATTTAAAAATAGTGTTTCATTTATATTGTCTAATTTTATATTAATTATTTTTTAACTTTAATCAGGCATTATGGCTACCGAGAATGAAAATGCACAAATTCCACCAGTTGAAAATGAAAATCCACCAGTTGAGAATCAAAATGCAGAAGTTCCAAATGCTCCGCCACCTCTACATCCATCAATTGAATAGTTAATTCATGAAAAATTGGAGCAATTGAGGGGCATTTGTGATGTTTATAGGAAAATCCCTCGATTATCCCATATGTCAACCACATTGACAGGAATAATTACAAATGTAGAACCCTTTCCACCCAACATAATGCATTTCATTCGTGGTGAGAAACCATGAGGAAATATTATGCATGTGGAATGTCTTATGATGATGTGAAAGATCTCCAAATAACAAAAGCCCAAATAGCCTCTTTATTTATTAACCCCAACAATGGTTTTCTAGTTAATGTTAACAAGCCAAAACTTTCTATAAAATGGTGCACACATAGGGGCATAGTATATAACTTTTGGGATCGTTGGTGTATGGTTTTTGATAAACCACCCAACAATAATCTTGATGTACCTTTTTACTTTATTAAAAAATTTATGCTGAGTTTTTGTTAGGGCATCATGTCAATTACTTTGACATTAAACCCTTCCAGGGCGTTGGTAGAGGTATGCCTTAGGATAGGCCAGGGGCAGCTAGAGTAGTTAGGCACCCACATGTTCCCCATCCTCCCCTTCCTCTGCCACCTCCAGTACAACATCCAGATATTACGGAGGATGCAACCACACAAACTATCCAAGCCATTCACTCTTTGAGTGGTCTATTGGTTTCCCATGCTTCTTCAGTAGCTCAGCCACAGTTTGGTGATCTTGGCAATGGATCCAATGCTGTTGCATCATCCTCCTCGAGTCCACATATTTGCAATACATGCTAGCAAATATTTTTGGGTCCTATTGTACAGCCCCCTGAGCATCCATTAGACACTTCTGATTATGACATCCAGGATGTGGAGATTATAGAAAATCACACGTAGGGGAGTGGAGCACACCCTACAGAGTCCTCTCCTGCTAGAGAGGCAGACATTGGAGTATTTACACAGGTAACATTTAAGGTGTAAATTCATAACTTGCATTTTTTTTAAAATGAATATTAATAAGAGATAGTATCAAGTACTAATATTTATTTACATGGTCTATTTAACAATTAATGTCTGAGGAGGAGCTCACACAGGTGACAAATAGCACCCTTAGGGCCATTTTACTTGGCCTCGACACACACACAGTATGTATTTTCTCACTCACTCATTTACATTTTTTTACTGTATATTTGCTTGTCATTTGAATTGTCAATAATGAAATTATATATTAACTTATATTTTTATCTTACTCTCTACTTGTAGCAAACACCTAGTGCGAGTGAGGTGCGACACTCTCCAGACTATGGAGGCACAGTGTTGGATAAGGGAAAGGTAATTGAACTCAAATTTGATTGAATTAAAATTTATAAGATCTTTTATTGATTATGCAAACATTGACATAGATTCGTAGTTTCATATGTACTTGTCATTTTTATGTACAGGTAGTTGTGAGCTATACATCACTATTGATAAGTGCCACAACACCTAAAGGAGTAGGTATTTGAATGCCTGAAGGAGGAGGTGTTGAAACACCTCAAGGAGGAGCTGTTGAGACACCTAAAGGAGATATAGAAAAATATCAACCTAAAGAGGTATGTGTTTATTTTATTTTGTGCTTGGTAAATATGTTCTTAATACTAACAATTCTATGCTAACTTGGATCAATTTCATGTTTTTGTTCACATATATAGATTGACGTTACAAAAGTTGGTTTGGTTAATTCTTTGAGAGGGGTATATTCTAGGACTCCTAACCCTTCAAAGAGACGTATATTTCAGGTAATCAAGATTTCAATTATAATTCAATGTGTATTAATTTTTATGTTAATTATTCAATTTTAAATTATATAGTATATCTAATCTCAATTGTGGCTTGACTTTTTCTTGTGTAGCTACCTTTAGAGCCAACGAGTGCTTCAAAGAGGCTCCATTTTGATGATCCACCAGTAGTTTAGGATGAGACAGACATTTTGGCATGTGTAAATTTTGAAAAGATACCGAGATGGCATATGCCACATATTGTAAAACTTTGTTTGAGTTGGTGTTGATGCCATTTTTGTATATGGACATACACTTGATTATTGGATAATTTGATATATATAGAAGTTGACAATCAAAATTTAGTTTCCTCCTCATGTGCATGATTAAACTCTTTGAAGCAATGGTTAAATATCAATGTACAATAGCATAAAAAGAATGGTTAAATATTATGTAGTTTATATTCATATTGCTGATTACATTGCATTGCACATCTTTCAAACTCAAAGCATTATTTCACATTGCATAAGTAACAACTAGATACTCATATGATTAACCCTACAAATTTCATACATTTCAAATAATTCAATGATCCTTAACTAAATTATTCATACAAATTTCTTAGATTTGGAATAATTCAATGAAAATCAGCCAAAACATTTAAACAAGATATTTAGATCTAAAACATTCACATATGATAAATAGATCTACACATATAAGTTGGTTGGAATAGAGTATTTAATTCAAATAACTCACTTGGTGATTACAATTTTTTTGCTTCAATTGTTTGCTCATAACCAAGATTACAATGATCAATTTTTTTTTTAGAAAAATATTGGGATGCTAAAATCCACTATGCTTGGCGTATAGATGCAACCTTTATGTGAAATTTCCCTCACAAATCCAAACAAGTTTCATCCTCCAAACTGGTGCAGGAGCACCTTAAGGTCTTTTGGAAGATCTTAGTGATTTTTGGCTTGTAGGTGGTTCTAGCCAACCACCAAGGGAATAAGGACTATGATATAAAGTCCCTAGGTTGTTTTTAAGAGTGTGTTAGGGTAGGTTTGTCTTAGAGTCTTGAAATTTATGAGTTCCTAGACAAATCTTGGTAATTTGAGCATTTTGGCAATGTTGCCTTGGCAATTTGGCCTAAAAGTTGAAAAATAGCATTAATATTGTTCTAAGTCCGACCCAAGGGTCCTAGCACATGGGAGAAAGGTATATAAGGTCATCCAAACCCTAATTCCTGGGTTGGAAGTTCATTTTCACGAATTGAGACTTGGAGAGCATTTTTGTGTGATTGGAATTCATCAACTTTTGAGTGCATTTTTGTGTTTGAGCCTTCATCCAGTCAAGAATGGATTGAAAGACTAACTTGATGCTTTGAGTGTTTCATTTTTTTCATTTACTTACTATACCTAGCATTAGATTAGTCATTTAGACCAACTGGTTAAGGTTTTGCAAGTTTTTGGGTTTTTGGACTCACTACCGGTTTGGGCCAGTTTTGTGAATAATGAGTCCCACTTGAGTTCCCATGGCTCTCTAATAGGGAGGGGTTAGAGGAATCAATCACAGATTCCTGCTCTAAGGTCTTACCAACCCCACTGCCATCACCATTCAACTAACCAAGTCAATCTTGGTGCCATAGCTCTAACTCTTCCTTAGCCTTTAATCTGCCCTAAAGAGTAATAATACCTCCAAAGATTGAACTTTGATTTGTAGGGGTGTGGAGGTGTTTTAATTCATTGCAATCCATCCAATTTTGGTTCTTGAGTATCCTCCTAGCTCCATTTATTGGTCGCTTTCAACAAACCCTTGTTTAGGTCTTAAAAAGGCTACTAGCCTAAAAGCCCCAATTAGGTCTCCTCCAAGAAAATTGGTTGACTCTCTCAATTTCTCCAAAGAACCCCCAATATTTCTTTGAGGTTCTTGCTTCAAATGGACACCTCTCAAGGATTTTTGAGGTCTTGGGTCTTAACTGCCCATACAACGCCTCCACTTAAAAATGGGCAAAAACTAGGGTTTTTAAGCCTTTTCTGGCTGCTTTCAATATGCTAAGTGTTTCTCACACCAGATGGACTGATGGAGTTTCCTCTTGAAAACCAAGTCTTGGAAAGACTCACATCTATCTTCACAAAAAGCAAATTCAACAAAATTCAATCACCCCTGCAAGTTATGTGCTCTGCACTCCTTGTCTTCCCTAGCCGGACTCTTCCTAGCTCGCCTAGGGCAAGACTTTGCCAACAGCTCCTGTGCTCACACAAACCCTAAAAACTACCATATGTACACACATGGAGTCTAGTCACTATTCCCAAAGGGCTGGGCAATTTGTACAGTGGGAAAGTGAACTAACACCCCATTCTACAAAACTGTCTAGTTCAAACTAGCGATGGGGTTAAAGCAAACTATTTACAAACAATTATTGAAATCGAATCAAAAAGACTAAAAAATGGCACACTAAGCTTGAAAAAACACTAAACTACATCCTCCACATAACAGAGTAACAATTTCAATCCATTAAAGCTCTACTTTGAAGCAAAAATTAGTAATAACACAGAAAAACACTGTTTTTCTTTCAATTCACAAAACTTTCCCACAATACCAATACTTCCAACCCTGCTCTCAAGTTGAGGCATGCCTTATATAGGGTTCCTCAATCAGTTATGCTCCCTTGGTTGAACATGTAAGTTATCATGTGGCAAAGTTGCAAAGTGTACCATTTTGCTTCTTTTGCCAATTTTCTTGAAAACTAAGTAAAATGAGTTTTTAAACCCATTCACCCTTCGTCAACTTCTATCCTAAAGATCAACCACATCCCTAAACTATCTTTTCTACTCAATGGTCAACATGACCTTCATGATAAACATCAAAAACAAAAGAAATGCATCCTAGACTTCCTTAATGCCTAATGTTTCATAGGTGCTCCTACACCACTTTCCTCTCATGGCCACTTGGAATGAAGCTGGGGACTATGTAAATAATGTACATATAGGTTTAGGAGTCTTTGTTTGCAGGTGAAGTGAAGATACTATCAAGCACTAGGCGAGTGCAAGTGCATTCTGACTAGTGGCTTGGAGAGGACAGCAGTAAAGAAAGCTACTAAATGGATTAGTTTGTGCCAATCAAGAGCATGGGAGTGTGGGCACATCTATTCCAAACATGTGTGTGAAAGGATGAGAGTTGAGGAGGTCATTGAAGCCCTCAAATTTGGAAAAAGGAGCTAAAACCCTTCAAACCCTTGAAATTAGGGAGGTATGAGGACAGTCATATGAACGAACACTTGGGAGACCTTACACCTGGTAAATATTGAAGCCTAGGGTACCACTAAAAATAATATCAAAAAATATTTTAGGGTTGTTAAGACCATTTTTTAGAAAAGCCAAGAAAACGGGTTCTAGGAGGCCTAGTTGGGGCAAAAGGCTACAAGGCCTAAAATGGATTTTTTCAAGAAAGCGATGGGAGAATGGTGAAAGAATCCAATGAGATGGATTAGTGAGGTGTCAAATCAACAAAGAGATAGTAGAATAACCTTTCCTAGCCCCTAGAGTGGTTAGGACACTTTGGGTCAGTTTGGAGCCCAGGGAAGCCTAGTGGTGAATTGAGAGTAATGGAGAAGAATTTGAAATCGGAATACCCTAGGAAGACCAGAGAATAGGTCTTGGGAAGAGCAAGAGTGCTCTTGAAAGGTAAGTCTCCCCATCAAATTGGTAAAGGAAGAGGTAGAGACTCTAGAGGTGGACAACTCAGAGAAAGGAAAATAACTCATGTTAAGAAGGATTTTGATCAAAGCACCTACCGAGGATGAACACAAACAAAGGGGAGCTCTTTTTAGAGTCAAGTGCAAGATACAAGGTAAGGTTTGTAAGGTTATCATAGACGTAGGATCAACTGATAATGTCATCTCAGAGGAGGTAGTACAAAAGTTGAAACTCATCAAGATACCCCATTCTCAGTTGGCCTACTCCAAAGACAGGGACAAAAGTTAGGAGTTTCCATGGATTAGCTTAGTTCTAAAGGAAATTTGTGAGAAGGCTTAGTGAAATTTTTGCACCAGTTCTTGACACTATCAAAGGAGGACTGAAAACAAATTTTGTGTGGAGCAAAGAAGCCAATGAAGGATTTGAAAGGTTGAAGAGGGAGATAGCTACCCAACCTATCTTAGTTTTACCAAGTTTTGACAAACCATTCATAGTAGAATGTGATGCAAGTAACATAGTAGTAGGAGTTGTCCTAAGCCAAGAAAGTTAAGATGATGCAAGTAACATAGTAGTTGAACAATTTTAGAAAAAAGAAATCTATGTCACAGTCTGCATTCGATCCAACAAGCAAAAATCAAAGCTCAGCCTCTTCGAATGAAAATGCTTGTTTGCAAAACAAATGAATAAGAATGAGGTAGTTAAGGTGTTTGAAGGTATTTAGAAGTCACTTTTAGGGTGGAAGGCTTAAAAATCTATTTTGAATGCACAAAAAAGAATGAAATTACTTCAAACCAAGTTTGTGAAGAAGTTAACTATGTTGTCCACTAGTTTCCCTTAAGAGTCCAAAGTGCTAAAAGACAACAATATTTGAAGGTCTATTTCTCGGAGACTGTGATGCTTATAGACTCTCTGTCCAAGGCTATGGGATTGTGTTCAGACCATCTACAAAAACCTCTCTTGGTTTTTACTATCTCAGATGCGTTTTCCTGTGGTGATGACTTTTTAGTAGAGGGAAAAGTTGCCAAATGCAAGCAATGTAAAGTTGCAAAGTGGTGCAACTTTCACTCTGCAGCTCGTATGACCAAACAGACTGTTCCAACACATCTGGATGGGTACGTTTACACTAGGGATGGTCCTCTCTTGCACCTAAATACGTCGAATCACTCCGAGCTACATTGGACCAGCGATTTCCCTTAAGAGTCCAAAGTGCTAAAAGGCAGCAATCTTTGAAGGTCTATTTCTCGGAGCCCGTGATGCTTACAGACTCTCCGTCTAAGGCTATGGGATCATGTTAGGACCATCTACAAAAACCTCTCTCGATTTTTACTATCTCAGAGGCATTTTCTTGTGGTGATGACTTTTCAGTGGAGGGAAAAGTTGCCAGATGTAAGTAGTGTAAAGTTGCAAAGTGGTGCAACTTTCACTCTACAGCTCGTACGACCAAAAAGACTGTTCCAACATGTCCAGATGGGTACATTTACACTAGGGATGGTCCTCTCTTACACCCAAATACGCTGAATCACTTTGAGCTACATTGGACCAGCGATTTCCCTTAAGAGTCCAAAGTGCTAAAAGGTAGCAATCTTTGAAGGTTTTGATAGTTTAAAACCACAAACCACCCCAATGTGTAATTATGATAGCACTCAAGATAGCCCTCCACCATGAACATATCAACTAAGTAGGAACCCATAACATTATGGAAAGATGATCCACTTCTCCCAATGTAACTCCCAAGCATTACATGTGAGAGAGATGGTCAATTTCATTGATGGCAACGGTTGTGTGACTCCCAATGATGACCTTCTTTATTTAATGCCATTACAACAATATCCAAAGCATTCCAAAGAATACTAATGAAAACAATTCATTCAAGTACTCATTCTAACAATACAAGAGATTTACACTTCAAATTGCAAGTGAATATAATTTACTATATCTTAACATAAAAAATACAAAACCGAATAGAAAAATGTATCAATGAGGTACAAGGAAGTATAAAATACAATCAATCAACACACAATCAACCTAACATAATTAAGGGTTGATAGGGGTATTGGATAATTAAGGGTTGATAAGGGTATGAATGTTTATCTTTGTATCTACTCTTGAATAATGTTTATCTTTGTATCTACTCTTGAATATCTAGGGACTTGGTGGTATTTAGAAATTTGTTACTCATTTTTATTGCATTGAATAAAAATGTCTCACTATTAATTGCTCCAATGCTATAAGATAAATGAATGTTTTCATGATTATAATGAATATATTGTATGTTATTAATGCTAGCGTATATCATCAAATTATGCCAAACATGTGTTTAGTCAACTCAAAGTGGGTGAATGACACCACTTAGCGAAAAGTTTGAATTTTGAATTTTAAAATGAAAGGGAATAGGTTTGTGACTATGAGGTCACCCTTGTGAATTAAAGAATTGGGTTTGAGGAGAAAAAGTTGCAAGCCACTATAATTTATTATATATAAATGGGAAATATTACAAAACCTGGTTCAAACGAGCATACCGACAGGAAAGAACCAAGAAGAAAACCTTCGGTTGTAGCTTGATTAAGTACAAAAATAGACCCCTTTACAAAAATGTATGAGTTTCCAAAATACAGGCCCGTTTACATTTTAAACATACCCTTTATACAATGCCAGACATTTGACCCATATTTCAAAAAACATCACTGGGTATAGATTATGCCCATACACAATTATGACCATTTTACATTGTTTCCAATTTGAGAATTCAAATTTTACAAAATTTTCCTATTAGAGGCATTTAGGGACATAGTCTTCAACAGCGATTAGTATGTTCATGTTACGCACTAACAAGCAGCGGTACAAACCATCAAGGTAGCTTAGAATAACCAATCTATATTATTCTAAATGACACAAAATATGATGAGATGGTAATGCAAACTATAAAAAATGATTAGAATAATAACCAATCTATATTGTTGTAATCTATTGCATACCTCTCTAAAAGGATCAAAGCTGGCTATTGTTGCAACAAGTCCATGATCAATCATGCCAGGAATATCGCAAAAGTGGGAAAATGAGAAATCTATATTGTCACAATAGAAAAGATGTTAGACTAACATATCTATATTAATCTAAACAACCTGAATGATGATGAGTTGGTGATGCAAACTATAAAAGATGCATACCTCTTCGAAAGGATCAGAGCTATTGTTGTAGCCGGTCCATCATCAATGAGAGAAATCTATATTGTCACAATAGAAAATATGCTTAGAATAACGTATCTATATTAATCTAAACAACTTGAATGATGATGAGCTAGTGATGCAAACTATAAAAGACGCATACCTCTTCGAAAGGATCAGAGCTAGCTATTGTTGCAGCAGGTCCATGATCAATCTTGACAAAAATATCACAAAATTGCATACAAAATATCACTATTAAAAAGACACCTACATTACAATAGTATATAAAATATCATATTAAATAAAGAACACTAATGAACTTAATCATAATGAACATAAGCATTCTACCTTCCATTCTTGAAAATGCTATTCAAGTGTGCGAAGGGTCATCTCTTTGCTTAAGAGTATCCAATATTGCTTCATGATCAGCATTACTAAGTGTCCATAGTTGTTTTGTCTTTGGTCTGGCATGATACTTCAACAACTTAACATTTATTGCTATAACAAGGTACGAATACATGAGAATGGTTTTGTGTTTCTCGTAGTCTTCAAATGCAGGTATGCCATTCTTTCTAATCATGTATGTTTGCAACCAAGTTCCTGCAACCACAACTGAACCTGTAGGATACATGAAACCATCATCATCTTCCATTGATTGTGTTATCTTATGCTTTACGCACACATTGAGCCAACCAATAGTCTGATCTCTCTTCATTCCCTTGCGGTGCAACAACTACAAAAATATGTCCTAGTTGTAGTAGATCTAAAAGCAAGTCGTAATCAACTGAACTTTCCATTGTGTCATTTGTCATGGATATTGTTTGAGATAAAGGAGTTAGATATTGTGGTACCTATGTATCCACCCACTCACTTGACTAGCGGTAGTCCCACTACTTCATTGAATGCAACTCACGAAAAAACAAGCCAACTCTAAATTGTCCCGTGGTCCGTATTGCTTGCATCCTAGCTTAGAAATGAATGCATCTTTGAAGAATCTTTTGATTGTATGACAATCTGATCTACCCCACTGTACCCTCCTCAATGAACCAAAAGAATCTGCGTACTATTGAATCAAGTGTCCCTCCCAGTGACAATGCTAAACTACACCAATCAACTATAGAACGTGCATTGCTGAATTTTGCTCCTAAAATCTTTAATTGCTCCTTAACTAGAGCTCTCTTTACGCATGCACCTAATCTATCATGCTCCCCTTTCCCATTTCTAGCTTCAAAAAAACTCCAAATATGAGGTAGACCCCTCTCTACATGCATTCTACTTAACCAATAAAACATACGAGCATTCTTGAATTATTTTGTGCAATTATCGACCAAATTAGATGTCGGCCCAATGCTATATCATGCTCTGCAAAAGGCATCAAAAAAATTCTTGAAACAATGTTGGACATGGGCCAGTGAGATCTATCATCACTCATATAAAAATGATACTCTCGATTATCTTTAAGTCCTCCTCTGTACTATCAGTGCATGTCTAAATGTTATGTGGACAAAATAGCAATCACGAGATAGATTATGTACCCAAGATTGTACCTCATTTTGTGGTTGCAATGTGTAGTTTTACGCAAATTCAACCACTAATATAATGATTCAATGAGAGAAAAGAGTCTTACATCTAAATTGTTGATCAACCACTGGACCTATGACTATTATGTGGATACTTGTAGAAAAGATTGATGTAAAATCTGAAATAAAATCAACAACTTGCACTGCATTCTTTTGTAACCAACTCACATCTAGAACCTTCACCTCCGGCTTTAGAAATCATATTTGACTATCTCATATCTCTTTTTCTCAACAAGCTTCTTTCCAAATTCATGTTCGAAACTCTCATGAAAACATTGTACAAACTTTGACAAGACACCACATTGTGAGCACTTTGCATTTAAACAATCATTTCTATAGAAAAAGCAACCATCATCTCTAGAACATAAAAATAGATCTAGCAAGTCCCTTGATGATTTTGGAAGATGCATTTCACCACACTCCTGCAACATTTCATTAGTATGCAAAGTAGAACGGATATAGCATAATAGCTCATGGTACATTGAAAACTCCACATGGTATTTGCAACAACAAGTATTACGAATCTTAAGAGGCACACAATAAAATGGCTTCAAACCCTCAAAAGTCCTTTGCGAGATTTCCATATTGTTATGTGTTTCAATAAATTGTTTGAACAAAATTGTTTGGCTTGATTCCAAGAAATGTTTAGGATGTGGTGTGCAGTCTTGATTGCCAATTCTTAACTTTAAAACATCCTTTGCATTGGGTGATACCCTAGAGTTATCATGCCAAAATTGTTGAATTACCCGCTTTACATTATTGGTTAGCTTCTTATGAACACGTGTAAGCCTCCTAGCAAAAGCCCATGTATCATTTTCAAGAGGATCATCTATTCTTTCTCTTCTTGCAAGTGCTCTATCCAAAGTTTTATGATTTATGTCAAAATCAATACAAGTTTGTCTCATAAAGCGAGCCTTTTTCAATTGATGGCTTACTAGGGCGGTTGTAATGACTCTCCGAGCAACTCTCTTATCCTTTCCTTGTTACTTTTTCCAATAGACTTGAGAGAATTAAAAAGATTTTTTTGACAATAATATTATTTTTTTCGGTCTTCTTGTTCACATGAATCTTCAATTTGGCTAGCAAAGGTTTCATCTTTTGCATCTTTAACAATTGTACAAAAAGTTGGCATTGCTCGGTCAATGTCTTATCACTAAAATATTGGTTGAAAAGTCTTCTAGCCCACAACCAAATAGTTAGGTGTTGACCTCTTGCCTTCAAAATTGTTTATAATATTCTCATCAAATTCAAGTAACCATTTAGGGGTTCTTGAAGGTCTTGAGAATGGAATATGTCTTTCTTCCATACAAGGTTCTTCATTTCTCATGTAATTTGGTGAAACATAATTTACACTTGCTTCAATATTATGTTCAAAATCTTCATTTCCAACATTTTCACCTTGAACATTTTCAATATCAATTTGAATAATTTCATTCCCAATTTCAACATCATGTTCAACATCTTCAAATCCAACATTTTCACCTTGAACATTTTCATTATCAATTTCAATAATTTCATTCTTAATTTGAATATCATGTTCAACATATTCAATTCCAACATTTTCACCTTGAACATCTTCAATTTCCTCTTCACTTGAAAGACCATAGGGGTTAGGTTCACCAATATTTAACATACCTTGTCTTCTCTTCCTATGAATTTCTCTATCTATTTGTCTATATGCTTCAATTTCTTCTTTTGTAAGCTTTCTCTTACATTTTTGCTTATGACGACTACTGCTCCCCATTATACCTCATAAAAGATGCTAAAAATCATTGCTTATGACAAATTTCAATAGAAGATGCTCCAAAAAGTTGATCTTTGTCTCTTCCTGTCTAAAACCACGTGTGTGTCACCTGCAAACAAAATGTAGGGTCCTTTGGAATGCTTTTCTATGGCCCGCAAATCCGATATCCGTTATGATCTGATATCTAATTCATTTGAAACAAAATACGATACTTGTAATGGTATAATTTTTGTTTTGCAAATCGGATATCCAATTTGTGTACACATAGACCTAAGGGTTAATGGTAGATAGTAGAGGATAGGTTATACCTTTTGTGTGTCACTGTGAATTATCGCTCTCAGGGAGACGTTATACAGACTGCCCTCATGTTTCATCGAAGACCCACATGATACATATTGATCGCCGAGACATATGATTTTTCTCACCGATGAGTGCCCATCATCGCCTTCACCAAGACATTTTGGTTTTCTCACCGACTGAAATAAGTCTTATCGATGAATCCATTCATCGGCAAGACAATGAGCCTTCGAAGAGACTCACACTAATGCCAAATGTTATATCGAACTCATTCCTCCACTTTATTCACTGAGACTCATCCCAATGTGCACTGTTGGTAAAACACCCTGATTTCATTGAAACTCTCGCTGAAGACCACCTCTCTTGCCGATGTACATCTCTATTGGCATAACTTCTGAATTGGCAAGACATCGTAGTTTCTGGCTGATAGCCTTTTATGAAACCCCCTCACATCATGTCGGCAAGACTAGTTGCCTTCAGAAAGACACTACTCCGATATACTTTAGTCTCACCGATATACACTCCTCATCGCCAGTCGGTAAGACAATGCTCAATTTCCAAGACCCCTTGCCGAAAACCTTTAGCTTGGCTGAAACGCCTCCATATGCGCTAGTCAGTATAACATGCTGAGCTCACCAAGAAATTACATCGATGCCTCCATCTTTTGCCGAAAACCCTTTCATAATTCTTTCGACAAGACAATAATATTTTGCTATGACCTTAGCCCGACCGTCTGACTCCTGCCGATAAACCATTCCATGTGCACAAGTTGGGGAGACATACAGAGCTCGGTGAGACACCACCCCGATAGCCACAACATATGCTGATAGATGATCCCACCGTTGCCACAACCACATGAATGCCTCACTGATAGCCTATAGGAGAAAAATAGTCGCTGTGACAATAAATGAGTCTTGTCGATAGGCAATGCAGACTCATGCAAATGGAAAACACAGAATTGATCGGGGAGACAAGAATGAACCTATGCCGATATGGACCCAGACACGAAAAATGCATAACTCGATTGATTCAATGGGGAAATATGGCAAACCATAAATGAAAAATGCAACATGGCAAACCATCAAATTATGATACTTGTAATTGTATAATTTTTGTTCTACAAATCGGATATCTGATTTGAATCAGATATCCGATTTGTGTACACATAGACCTAAGGATTAATGGTAGATAGTAGAGGGTTTAAGGGTTAAAGGTTTAGGGTTTAGGATATATGGTAGAGGGTTTAAGGGTTAAGGGTTTATGGTAGAGGGTTATAAGGGTTTAGGGTTTCATGGTAAGGGTATAGGGGAGAGAGATAGATGGAGTGTGTGAGAGAGTGACTTGAGAGAGTGGGATAAGGTTAGAGAGGGTGGGAGAGTGGGATAGAGTGGGAGAGAGGGAGGGAGATGGTGGGAGAGAGTGGGAGAGAGTGGTAGAGAGTGGGAGAGAGGGAGGGAGAGAGTAGAAGAGTCGAAGAGGGTGGTAGAGAGTGGGACAGGGTGGGAGAGGTT
>VDFB02038990.1:0-31448 GCA_007258455.2 Sequoia sempervirens
CTTTCTTAACCCTTCTTCTTTTGCTATTTTTTTTAATCCTCGGTTAGAGTAGGATCCAAAGCATCACCATGAAGCTAAATCAGATGAATTTGATGAGTTTCAACTTGCTGTTTTTAGTGGACAGCCACTATTCATTCACTTTCAGCACTTTGAAACTGCATTTGCAAACCCAACTTCCATGCTTTGTAACTCATATGTAAGACCGCCTTGTGATTCCAGCAAATCACATCAAACAACTGAGATATTCTAAGCATTGTCAAGACCTGACATTAGAGACCTTGGGATAGTGTTCTGCAATCTGATTGTGGAAGATTGTCTTTCAAGAGAGGTAGTGCACCTACGCATTGCCTGTGTTGAGAAGTGCATAAAAACACCATCAACAAATGTGCTCCTTCAAAAGTGAAATGTTGATCCCCTTAGAAATTTCTTCCATGACTCTAAACAAATCTACCTCCACTTCATTGCATGTAAATGATTCATAACACAGTTTTAAAATAAACTTTGATCTAATGAACACCATCCTTGATATCATCATGTAGGAGAAGGAGCCTACAACATTTGATAATGTAGAAATATGGTTGAGGGTTTGTGTTGCATCAAAAGCATTCCTCCAACCGTGCATATGCTTAGGTCCAACAACAAGTTAGACATCACAAATAAAAAACCAATTCAAGAAGTGCCATCAATATCTTTATCTAGCTTCTAAGTATGCACCACCCAATGACTAAGATCAAGGTTTTTAACTCATGCTCCAAGAATGCCATAAAATTCATTATCATCTCCTCTCATGAAACTTGTTGCTTCCTCCTTCCTCCTTCATCCTCCCTTCTCCTTCATAATAGCTTTCTCCATTGCCACCTCATAATTTTGAGACTTCCCACTCCTAACCCTAGAGGGAGATGCCATCAAGCTACTAGAGAAAATGCCACCAAGAAAAAGATGACAACAACCATACCAAAATATCACACTATCACCACCAACCATGAATACACATAAATGAGACCACCATGCAATGATGATATCCATCCTAACTATACTTGAACTGAACTCCAAAATAATCATTTAAATCATTAAAAGGCCACCCCCACCCCCTATCGTGTTATATAATAATTAAAATATTAGATAAAAGTAGAAGATTTTAATTATTTTGTATGTGATGTTTACTTATTTTTTATGGATCATGCTACACTACATGACCTAGACCTTATTGTAAACACATTGTGTGGTCCTACATGTTAATTAAGTAGCCTCGTCTTTTATTGCTATTGCTTTGCTATATCATTTGAGTTATACATTTGAATTTTTTTTGTAAAACTTTTGATGTGTTAAGAATCATAGTGGGGCATATGTTTTAGGTGTGAGATGATGACCTTAGTTGATCACAAATGCAAGTCAAGCCCTTAAGAAGTACAAGTTCATAGACACATCAAATATGTAATAATGACGTAGTGATGAAAAAACATTCTTTAGATGTTTTCTATCAAATGATCTCATTAGCTAATACACTATTCTCTTCATAACACTTAGATGATCCTACTAATCTAAGAGATGCCTATAAATACATGTATAAATAGTCACTTAACTTTAAACTTTTGATGTACAAGAAACATGGTAATAATTATTTATTGTGAAAAATTAACCTTAAAACAAAATAACAAATTCAAAATGTGAGATTTGATGACACCATATAACATAATCTTAATTGAGAAAATACTAGTTAGTCCAAAAGAACTTGACTTGTAGATTTTAAGAAGTACTAAATAAATCAAATTGAATGTTAAGATTATACATCCGAGTTGAAAGAAAAAGCACATTTATGATGTTACATGCTAACAAAAATTCCACGCGTGATGGGGACACCGAAGAATAAAAACGACATGAAGTATTGGACATGAGATATGGGTGGTTCCAACGAAGGGAGATAAAGGCGTCAGAGTTGGTGGGGAAGGACAGGGAATTATCATGTGAAAGTAGGTGAAGCGAATCAGAGGACATCCATTATGTAAGTTAAAAAGACTCACGGAATAGGTAGCAGGTAAAATCCAACGCAGTAAGTAGAGTAGAATGAATAGAACTTCGCCACATTCTTGCAGGGGATGGAACCCTAATTTACATTTTGAAACAGTCAAGTTAATTAAAGCATAATTGATGTTTTAACACAACCACCAGAGGTTGAGTATGTAGTCTGTAAGCTTATTATATCCTTTTACACAATCATGACAGAGATTTAGTATTGCCTGTAAAAAGTGGGAAAACCATCAATGTACCTTGCAAAGAAAGAAAGGCAATAATATATGTGAGAAGAGATCTCTGGCCTTAGATCTGAGTTCTACGGAGATGGAATTTTTTCGGACGGCATTTCATTGGAAATGCGCGCTGAATTTGCAGGCGGGATGGATAGTAGCGTTGCTGTTTCTTCTCCAAATGTTCGGACAATATTACGCACAGTCTTCGGACAGCTGCAATGCGAATCTTGATCTCGATCTCGCATTCGATACTTCCGAGTGTGTTTATGTCGGGAACGAGTACATTGTCCGGGTATGCTCTTCCCTAACCATTTTTTAGGAAAATGTTTTCAAAACTATTAGGATGGATTAGTAAATTGCAATTTCCGGCTCTAGTAGTAGGATTCGAACTCTCGTCGGCAGGCTATGAATTTTGTGCTATTCAGTAGTAATATTCCCAGGATTGTCTTTTATTTTATGAATTGAGAAATTATAAACAATCTCTGGAGAAATTTCGAGTTTGGAAGGATGTTTTCAATTGAATTTGTGACCTTTTCTGGTGTTGAATTAAATTTACAAGTAGTTTTTTTAACCCTCAATCTGTACCAGTTTAACAGTTAATTTTTTTTTTTTCGAAAGCAGAGACTATTTACCACTTCTGTCAATGACAATTTAATCCTATATAATTTTTTAAAAAGTAAATTCTTTACTAAATATAATAATTTGTATTGCTAGTTGTATTAAGTCCTTTTTGATATAGTAAGCATATTGTTGGGTTTGTAAGTTGTTAATTTTGTGAGTTACTGTTTGCTTGCTGTCTATAGTTTTTTTTACGTTATTTTCTGTCAGAGTCCTCTTATTGAACTGCTATTTATTCTCTTTGTAATTTTTTCAACTTTGATCAATATAAAAAAAAATAATATAATTGAATTTTATTTTCACAAATTTTATCTCCTATTTTTTAATTATTAATGTTTTATATTTATTTTTGCAAATATCCATCCACTTATAATTATTTAATCAATTAAAGAATAAATAAAAATAAGTATTGTTATTCTTAAAATTTGTGTTAATTGTAGTTAAATCAATAATTATATTTATAAAGTATATTAATAAAATAAAGATAACTAATTAAAATAAATGAAGTATATATATTTATTTATGTAAATTGTTTCAATAGCAAAATAAAAATAAATAATATTTATTTATTTTTATAAATTATCTTATTGATGTAATATATTTTTTATTTTTTTGATAAGTCAAAATGACACTAAGGGGTCCATACCCAAATACATTTTTAACAGTTTCTAGAAATACATGCATACAAAACATGGTTGTCAATCCAGCCTTATAAAGCTTTGAATTTTCCAGTTAGGTGTCTCCTTTTTACGGATGACATTGACGATAATCAAAGAATCCCCTTCTAAGTGTAACTTATGATATCCCAACCTCTTGCACAATTCGACCCCCAAGCAAGTTGTTTGTACCTCTGCCTCATTGTTCGTCCCATTCGATAGGGGCCTTGCCTCCTCCACGTTCTCCCCGTGTGATCCCGAAGGATGCATTCAACACCTGACAACCCTAGGTTACCCCTAGAGACTCCATTGAAATTCACTTTAACCCATCCCTCGTCCAACTGCCACTTAAACATCTTTCCTTAAATTGACTTGAGGATCAACCATAGGCAGCCCATAAATGGGAGCTAATATATTTATTTTCTATTTATAGATAATTTTATTGATAAAAATATTTATTTACTTTAGATTAATTCATGAAAAGTATGAGTTTATTTTTATTTTTAAAGATCTCATTAATAAAATAGAAATTAAAAATGTATTTGTTTTCACAAATTATTTTGTTAATAAACTATATTTATTTGTTTTTCAAATTATACTATTAATAAAATTAAAAATAATTTATTAAAATTTATAAACATTTAAACTACCAAATATTTATTAAATAACTATTCACCTTCACATTCATAAAAAAAAAAAAAAAACCATTACAATTTTGTATAAATCAAATATTTTTATTAATTTAAAAAAAAAAAAAAAAAAAAACAAATATTATGTTCCTTCACATTTAAATAAGTTAACTATTAACATCTTATAAGATGATAATATGTGTCAATTTTAAGTAATAAAATTGATATAAAGACATATTTGATTTCATAAATAGAATAATATTAATAGAATGATCATTTCTATTGTGATTTCATTTTAATAATATAAAGATTATGATATATTAAATTTTATATACTAATTGAAAAATCAATTATCTAAAGATTATGATATATTAAATTTTATACATTAATTGTAAAAAAGATTTTTCAATTAAAAATATATTAATTTTGGATAAATAATTGTAAAAAAATTGCTTAAGAAATATATTAAATTTTATACATTAATTGTAAAAAAGATTTTTCAATTAAAAATATATTAATTTTGGATAAATAATTGTAAAAAAATTGCTTAAGAAATCCCGTCCTTCCAACGAATGTAATATTATTTTAAGAAGGTAAATATGAAACTTAAAAAAGGGGGATTAGGCCTACATAATGATTAAAAGAAAGCTTACCTCATGGGCCCTAATTTGTCGTTTAGTTTGGCGAAATGATTAAAAGAAAGCTTACCTACTCCTTACATGGGCCCTAATTTTCCATTTAAACGCTTGGTTGATGCGTCCTACTTATGATTACAGTTCACTATGACGTCTTCAAACATCATCTCCTTAAGCAGGTAATCGACGTGTCATCATCGTAATCAAATATTGCGGCCAACGGCAAAACGTCGTCCTATTCTTCTGTTCTATGATACGCTCGAATTGGTATTGTTTTGTTTTTTAAAAATAAAAATAAGCGGATTATATAGATATTAGTTTTTTAAATAAGTGGATTATAATAAGTATATATTTAAATTAAGAATTATTTTTTGTGTAAATTATTATAGATAGGCATATTGGTCCTTTCAAAATTATTTATGGGTCATATCAAATTCAATCACATCTAAAAATAAAATAAAAATGAACATAGTTAATGTAATCAAAGAATATGTCATTATCCTCATCAAATATTTCAAATCAAATCAATTTATGTCATATTATGCATATGCCACCACCTACTCCAAATCCTTCCAAATAGATCACTATAATATTTTTTTGTTAGACATATACATGTAACTTTCTTTATAAAAATGTTTTATAATTAATATTTGAAAAATAAAATAGAGATATTTTCTTGTATGTTTTTCTATTGATTTTTTTCACATACTAATATAAATATCTTAACTAGAACTATTTAAAGATGAAAGAGAAATATCAATATTGAATTACTTTATTTACTTAAAAGTTGTTTTATTTTTCTTTAAAACTATTAAAAAATTATCTTATTTTAATGAATTTATTTATTTTATTTTAATTTGAAGAGCTATTTATATTTATATTAAGAATTATCTTTTTTACTCAATAGTAATTTTAATTTATTTTTGAATTATTTAAATAAATTATTTTATTTACTTAAAAATTATTTTATAGTTTAATTTATTTTATATGTTAGATAGATGAATTTAAGATATATACTAGTATCATATGATATGACCATCTCTATCTTGTTGTCACTATAAAAAAGATTTGGTAAAACCAAAGTTTTAACTATATTAAAATATTTTTGATACTACATATTAAACAATTAAAAAATAGTAAGAACAATTAAATATTTCCTAAAAATAATTAATATTTTTGTATGAAACTTTAAATAAAAATGCCATATAAGTATTAGTATATAAATATTGTACAAATAAGAATTGGAAATGATATATGTTAAAATCAATGTTTAAAAATTTAAATAATAAGTATAAGTATTTAGTTTCTAATTAGATGTAGAATATGATTTTATCAAATGTTTTAAAGTGGTTTGTAATTATTGTTGAAAATCAAAGCTTATTTGGTAAATGCATTAAAATCCTTGAAATTTCTATTTTTAGTTAAGGATCATTATTGAAAATATGAAAATCAATCCTACAAGTGCATGTTTCAATCAAAATCATATATCTAAACCAAGCTCACAAATCTAATAGTTGTCGATTTTCAAATGTTTTCTTTCAACCTGCCTTAAAATTCTTAGTTTGATCTTTGCATAAAACTTGATTTGTGTGCCTAGGAGTTCACACATGACAAAAATAATTGAATCCTTTGTGTCAAACATTGGTAAAGATGTCAATTTAATAGATTTGAATGAGGTTGAGGGCAATAAGTAGTCATGTATTATGCCCTACAATGTGAACATAGTGCTAATGTGATTAGATGCTTCTTTTAGGCATTGTGATGTGTGTTAGAAAACATTTAATCATTGTGTTCACTAGTTGTTATAATTGAATTCATAACAATCACTTGGAAGGAAAGCAATTGGGCCCAAATTTGAGTTCGATTTTAGGAAAAAGAGGATCATTACTACAATCATAAAATTTATTAAGATCACTTATACAAATGGGGATTTGATATGAGACAAGGAATGGATAAATTGATAATTGTGTATGGACCTTGGGAATGAGTGTGGGTGGCAACAATGCTAAGATAAGGTTAAATTTTTCTCTGTCATGTGAAAGTCATCATTTATGTATACTAATTGTATAGGGAAAAAATAGGTCAAAAAAGTCCAAAATAAAGGGGGAAAGTGTGAGGTATGCAATTTTTGTTATAATTATAAATAAACTTATAAATAGAGGAAATTTAGTTGCGAGCTAATTAGTTGCAAAGTTAATGGTGATGAAGCAAATAATCTAATTTGTTACCTTGATGTCCACCTAAATAGATTAACAACATAAGGCATGGGCTCTAACTACTTTGAATACCACCAATTTTTTTTTTTGCTTCACCTCATTATGTGTGTGAGCTAATGAGATCGCCAATACCAAACATTGGGAACTTGTATCTCCAATGAGGAGGGTCATATTGCTACCACCAAGATGTGGTTATGGTCACCTAGAGGGCATGAAAAAACTTATAGTAGTGATTGTGTTTTTTATGACCAAAGTCATGCCCATAAACTAGTGAGTCACAATGGGGAGACTCAAAAGGTTCCCAACTCACTCTATATGAGACATTCCCCTAGTGTCTAACAAGGGTTTAGAGGCACTCCACCGCAAGTAGAATTTTTCTACTTGCACTTGGATCTACAACATTAGTAGAGATGTTTTTTTTTTTTTTTTCTAGATTTGTGCTTGAAAATAACATTAATTATATAATTCTATAATTGAAATATCTTGTGTATACAAATATATCAATTTTGTTTGAATTGTGTAGGTATAACTGCTGAATCCTTTAACAAAAGATCCTTCTAATAAATGGTTCTAGCATGAAGGAAATGAAAATAATTTGCATCCTAGGGTGATCCCACAATACTGGTTTACAATTTTTGGCCAAACTGGACACTGAATTGATTCTAACTAAATCTTCACTTCTAGACACCTATAGCGGCTAAACCGTGAGGAATTTGAAGATGATATAAACTAGTGATTTGTGACATTTTGTTTGTAGATTCTAAATATATTTTTTTCAAATTTTTTGGAATTAGATTGCACTTTTTTTTCCATCTCCTTTGAAAACTAGATTTTTTCAGTAAACACCATGCATAACTTTTTTTCCATGAAGCCATACATAAATTTTTTTTCCATGAAGGATAAAATTCTAATTTTTTCGAATTTAGATTTGTAACAACGATATTTAGTGCTTTCAATTGGTTTCATAGTGTTTTATTGAATATTTTTTTCTTAATCAAGTTTCAAGTCAAACCAATTACAATTCAGACATAGGCGGACCATATACAACATAATTTTTTTTTGCATGTATCGAAATTCAATTTTTTTTTGTTAGATCAAGGACATCAATATTTAGTGCACTGATATTTTTCAATTTTTTTTTTTTGATAATCTACTATTTTTCCACGTGTAGAATAAAGAGTTTGATTTTCGGTGAAAACCCTATGTTTAATCAAACTAAAAAAACAAATACATAATAAAACCAAAACATATTATTTAAAATTGTATTTGTTGGATAACTTGTTCTAAGGACTACTATCATCCAGTTGGGTTTGTGAAGTCTCCTCAATTTTCATCCTCAACTTGAGCTTCGAAGGGAAAAATTCTGGAGAATTTTGATGTCAGAGGGGGAGAAGGGGGAAAAGAGGGGTTCAAGCTAACCCCCCTTGGAGTTCACTTGAACCAGGGTTCGAGCGAACCCCCTTTCCACAAAACTTTCTTTTGGTTTTTTCCCGGGAATGGTGGGATCCAACATTTAATGGGTTCGCTCGAAAGGGGGTTCGATAGGTTCGCTCGAACCTAATGTTCGTTTGAACCCCCAAAAACCAATTTTTTTTCCATGGGGGCGTTTTTTGCAATTTTCCTTCCTCATTGTTATTGTAAACCAGTTTTGTGGGTTTACCCCCTAGTTCAAGGAACTCTAAAATCTCTAATAACCAAAAATGATGTCTGAAAGACTTTTTTTGTGACAAACCAAGAAACAAGGCATTTAAACTCTTAAGTGAGCTAGCCTACCTCCAACATGGAGGCCTTGGTAAATAATACATTTGTAAGGGTGAATATCACATTTTGGGCATATTGTTTTATAACATTCCTTTGGGACAACCACCTAATATAGAGAATGACACATTAGAATGGATTTTTGTAAGGAGTAACTTTGGAAGGTTTCCTTGCTACTATGGGAAATGACAATGGTACAAAATTTTCCATCTTATTATGATATTTATTGGATGGAGTCTTTGTTCTAAAGGTAACACCATCCCACAAAACTCACACTGTTGTACGTAAGTTCATCAATAGATGACAACTAGTTTATGAGATTATAATAAAAAGAACATACTCCTACTACCCATCTATAAAAGGAATTTATTGTAGAGTGAAAATCTTGTTGTCATCATTGAAAATGGGGAGGACAAATTTATCTTCACCATTGTTCTAGATTAGCTAGTACCATCCATAGTGCAAAACAATAATACTCTTATGTTTTATATTTTGGATATACGAGGAGGAAGGAAAGCTTTGGTAGCAAACAACATATTGGTTCTTGCACACAAGAGTCAACCAATGGTTGATCGAGATTTTTCCTACAAGGTTGTTTGGGCTAATGAAAATCAAATGGAAATTATACTTCATACTAATATGATCATAATCAACAAATGTTTTAAGTTTTGGATAAGTGGGGAGGAAGGAAAGCACTAGTAGAAAGCATCATAGTGGTTATTGCACAAAAGAGTCAACCAATGGTTGATTCAAAATTTTCCTATAGAATTGTTTGGGCTGATAAAAATCAAATGGTAGTTACACTTCATACTGATATGACCATAATCATCCAATTCCATGAGGCTAAAATGATATGCACAAAGACACCAAGAAAAAATATGTTGGGAAATTTAGGATAGTTGGTACAACAAAGGCACAACTTCATCTTGCTCCTACTACTAACTTTCAATAGCATCATCGTTCTTTTTGTAGGAAACCATCTACTTATCATGCTTATGTCGATAGAGGGAACAAAGAGTCCATGGATATACCAATGTTGGAAGGAGAGTTACATTCCTACAATTTTGTGTATGATGCAAGCTATGAGGATTTTCTATCCTACAGGAACACCTTCAAACCTCATAAAGCTATGTATGATCAACAATCAAAGGAAGGTAACCTAGAGGGGTGCTAATTCAAAGATAATTTCAAGGAAAGGCCTCATTGGCATGTTCTCACTTATCAAGCATTGAGGAATGTTGAAAGAGATGACACATGCTAGGAAGCATTCATCTTCTCCTCAAGTATTGAATGACTCTTTAGCAAGTGGGCATCAATTGCAAAGATCACAACTCTTCTTTGACAAAGGATACATGGGTACAATTGCAGTAGGCTTTCATCCCATGGTTGGGAAAATAAAGCTTAAATAATGATTAATTGAATGAATTTGAAAATGTACTTGCTACTCTTAAAGTTGGTGGGATATTTATGAAAATTTTGGCTCAATGCTATTTTGAGGTAGTAGAACAAGGTTTTAAAGATGATATGGTATTGCATATGAATGACATCAACCTTATTATGGCATTGAAGGACTCTCTTGGTAGACAAGATGAGGTGAGCATAATAACAACTCCCCAGGGACATCATTATAGTACAAAGTCAAACATAATTGAGATAGTTGAAGAAGCGACACTTAGTGCAAAGTTTTTATTTCCTAATTATATCAAAGTAGTGTAGCACAAGCTAAATACATCACAAGGAGGATCAAGGATTGAAAATTACAAATTTCTAAAGTTGACTTGAGACCATAATAACTCTACGATCATCCTAATTTGTGATTGCTTGAAGACAAACAATATTAAAAAGGACGAAGTGCAATATCTCCTCCTTAAAATTAAAACAAGATATAATTTTGGTTAAAGACAAGCGATGGAAAGTTGGTTGTATGTTTGGAATATAAGAATCCATGGAAATCATTGTTCTGAAGTTGCCTAAGCCGCCGGTCATCAAAAGAGAAAGGAAAATCATAAATGTGCGAAAGGAAACATATATATTAGCTAGTAATTAAACAAATTCATAGCTAAGGATTAAAACTGATGTTGGCTACAACATTAGAAAGTCATTGGTCAAAGGAAATTTTTCCCATATTATTTGCAATTGTTTGAATGTTTGATGAAGACGCCAAGTAAAATAATATTCCTAGCTTCCTCCCAAGTGCTCATGGTTTCCTTCTAGAACATCATTTACTATTTTGTGCTTTACTACAAATTTCTATAGTTTAATGTCATTAAAGGACCTCAAAATCTATCTAAAAACAAGGGAGATCCCTTGTAATTTCAAGTTATTTAAACTGATACCACCAAACCTCTTTATTTGTTGCATTTGACACAAAAAATCAATTGACTCTCCTAAAAGCACCCATATAATTTTGTTTACCTATAAAATAGATTCATATTCATCATCTAAAAAATAAAATAGAATAGAATAATGCCTATTAGATTGAACAAAAAGAACATCCTACTACAAACTAAGAGAATCATATTTGAATCATAGTTACAACATGATTCCTTAGTATTTATGCGCTCACTACCCTAAACAATTGGGAGGAGGTGAGCTAGGTCTATGTTTTCAAGTATTAGATGTCAAAAAATACTAACTTTCCATGTGCAAAATGCACATACGAGTTTCTAATCAAACATTAATTTGTCACATGTACACTTACTAAATTGATCATGTGCACACCTACCAAATCAACCTATGTGCACAAATACGAAAATAAACACAAACAGACTTAAACGTTAGGTTATAAAACCTAGTTTGAGGTAAGTTTCCATAATTAATATTACAACTATTATGTTTAAAATTATGTTCTCTTCACATTGCCTTAACACATCCTACACAAAGTTACATTTCTCTTCTATTCACCTTCTTATGAAAGGCATATTAAGACCGCAAAAAAAAGCCTAATCATTATGAACATTACTAAACAACTAACAAGAGGCATAATCACTAACATAAGAGGACAAAACATTCTAAAACACATCAAACCTACTAACCATATATAACATATTACCCTTCCATCTATTGACCTTTTATTATTTTTCTCAAAAGATCACTACCACATATCCTTAAACAAGGGTTTGAAGTAAATAGAGCAACCAATTAATGAATTGCTTGCTAAGATCATCTTAGTTATAGCTCATCTAAGTCACCTAATCTAATGGTTTGTCCTAACAATATAAAATCATGAATAGTAATTTTATAACCAGAAGCAACACAATACATGTGAAGTCTACCATTCAAATCTATAATTTATCTTTATTCTTAAGCATGAGGAATAAAAAAAATTGTAAATTGAATTTCAATTAACTTTTCTTGATTAGAAACCACTATCCCTCTCATAGAGGGACCTAGAGATAAATTTCTAAGAAGAAAGTATACCACTTCAACAATCATGTCTAATAAATATTTAAACATCAATTTTACTTAGTGTGCTCAACATTGCAAAGGCATCTTCAAATCAAACATGTGGAATCTCTCTTTAAAGCTAATAATCTTGAGCATCACAATAAGTAATAGCCATTTCCCTTCATCACTTTCACTATATCATAAGGACATAATAACACATGGTGTAACATTATTCCCAACACATTGCTTCTCAATTACTCATCAAGTTATATAGAATACATGTACCCCCACAAATCTTGTTTGTGTGTTAGTAATACTCTTTGATAAAACATTAACATTTTTAGTTCAAATAATTAGTGAAATTCAATTTATCAAGGGTAAACCCCCAAAAGGATTAGCACCACTAGAAAAGCTTTAAACAATATCCCTAATGTTACTAATTGGTACATGACACTTGTGGTGTGTTAATTTAAATCAAGTTAGAATTCAAAAAAATGAATTTGATTTGAAGACATTCTTGCAATTTATGTTGTAATATATGATCAACTTAAGTTGTCAAGTGTTTGAGAAAATAATTATGATTCTAGAAAGATGATGGATGTTGAGTCATACTTACACTAACCATGTCGGTCATTTTCAAAAGAAAAACTTAGTTGCTACTTTATATAAAATTGTTTTAATACATTGTTTTACAAATATCACATTTGGAGGATGCTACAGTATCTAATTTAATCTATTAGCCAAGACTTTAGCAAATATTTTATAAGACATTCAAAATAGTGACTAATCTCCAATTTCTAACTTGATTTATACTCTCTTCTATGGTAATTAACTTGGAAAATAGTTTATTAATATCCTTCCAAAGAGATCCCACATGAGTTACTTCAATAAACACAATCAATTCACTTACAATTTGTCTATTATTGGCCTTATATAACTTAATAGAAAATCCATCATAACACAAGGACTTATCATCCTTCACAAAATTTATGACGTACAAGTTTTCATCCAAAAAATGTCCTATTCCAAATGAATCCTTACTAGACAACTCCCTAAGAACAAATTTTTTATAAACACTTGTTGTTTTATAGATTATGTATTATTGCTATAAGTAAATAGCTAATAATAAAATAAAAAAGAATGTTCTTATCTTATTTGAGTTAGAAGATATATGCTTGCTAACATCAACTACACTTACTTTTCTCTAACCTATTTAAATTTATGAATTAAAAAAGAAATATCTTGTGGCTTTATATCCCTAGATAGGCCAAGCAAGCTTAAAACTTTATCTTGACTCCTTCGGCAATATATTTTCTTGATCCTATGGATAGATTTCACTTTAATTAGCTAATATTGCATGTAAAAAATCTAAGAACTAGATGCAACTTAGTGTCAATCTTAAGTAACTCTTCATGTGCTTCCCTTGTAAATCTTTTCTTATGCATTGCTTTAGTCTTCCCATAATCCCTCATAAGTTTTTGAATGGAGTTCATCCAGTATTCTACCAAGCTGAAATCTTAAACTAGGACCTAGGAAATCTTTCTACCAAATATGTCAGTTTTAATCTTATCTAGACTGTTAAAATCTTTTAGGTGAAAAATGTTGAGATTATATGATCACTAGAATTCAAGTTAGGACTGAAGGGGCCATGAGATTGATTGAATAACTATTTTAGTTGGGTGATGCTCTAGCAATGTTTATACTGAAAGGCATAAATCTACAATGAGATCAAGGCAACATATAGGTGGTCATCAAATCTGTGAAAGAAAATAAAAAGTAAAAAACAAAAAAATCTAACACAACTTTTTAAACTATGCTTTTGTAACACCACTATTTTTAGCATTAAAGTTATTTTAATCTATTAGCCATGTATGCACATTTAAATAAAATTATGATTACAATTATATTACACATCCATTTCTCTTTTCACACGAAATTGCATCTCAAATATCCCTCAACATCTTTTATATAAATTTTAAAAATGTAAGTATATGCTAGTGATAAGACAAAAAACAATGCACCAATCAAGTAGAGGAATGAAAAAGTGTTCCTTGTTCAAGGGAAAAAATTCTACTTTGAAATCAAGTATCTTGCTTCCCTTTAGTTTTTTAACCATGTGAACTAAACCTAATGCTACCCTTTCTCACTCTCCAAAGAGCATCAACCAATCTCAATAATATTTTTATTTTCCACAAAAAATAGATAATTAATTCTAATCAAATTGAGACCCTTCAATATTATCTTCTTTGTTTTAAACCATATTAAAGTCCGCACCCAACACGTAGGGAATATTCTTCAAGTTATCAACAATCCAATTATAAATGCCACATTTGTGTTTATAAGCACACCAAAAAATCTCGTCCTTTCTTTATTCAAAACATCCATGCAATTGTTGCAAGGAAACACTCACACACTTCCATTTTTTACTAAGAAAAATCATTGCATCCCCTTGCATTCCCACAACTAATTAATTTTTGTTGGTGTTTGTTGGGAGGGCGGGGAGGATATTTTACTTATTTATTTAAGCTACAACTATTGAAAATAGTTTAGCATATTTTCATCCTTACCCTTGTTACTGATACGATACAAGTCCACACCCTAAGTAGTGTCTAATAGTTTCCTCATTTTTAGAGCAATTCCAAGACCCCACATCTAGGTCCATTCCCTAGAGTTTTCAAGTTTATTGAGATTATTATATACCATTTGCTTAGAGCTTCCACCACAATAACTATTTCATTAAGATCAACCCCAAGAACACCACCCTTTTACAACCCCTTCAAGTATCTTTTTAGGTGGAGAGAGCATTTGTCAATTCACCAAAAGTAAACCAATAGGCTTTGTAGCATCTACACTCACTATAGAGGGACCATAGTTAAAGCAAGTTTAGGGTTAGAAGTTTGTGTTCCTTCAAACAAATTCAATTTGGATGCTTATTTTAAACCTCTTCTCAACAAATTCAATTTGTTCAAAATCCATTTCAAATTCTAAAATATAATTTTTTGATAATAATATCATCACCTTTTGGTCAATATTTTTTGACAAAATTACTCAATATTCCATTAAAAATGAGCCCACCCTTAACAAGAAAATATTTATAATTTCCTTTAAAATCAACAAATCCCTAAACTTATCTTAAAAATAAAATCGGTTAAAGGAGTATTAGAAAAAATCCTACTTGTTCAACCATACCATTAACAGTAATATATTCTAACAATATATTAAAGTGAAAATAATTTGAATGATTAACTCATAATAATTCTCTCTAGGAATCGAGGTGGAGGGCCTAGCTGGATTAGCTAAAGCATCCTGTTGTAGGCAAGAGGTCACGAGGTCTAGTCTCCCCTTCATCCTCATGGTTTTGGAGGGCGTGTCACACTAGCATCACCATCACCGGTTACGTGAAAAAAGTTTACCAGGTGCATTACAGTTTATGGGGGATTTACTCAATTTTTGCAATCTAAAAAAAATTAAAAATATTATATTATCGTTTATTACATAATATATTTAAAATATATTAAATTACTAAAAAAATATAACATATTCAATCATTAAAAAAATTAAAAAAATATAATATTATTATTAGCCAATAGTGGCATGGTGTGATGGTTAAATTGTTGTGGTATTGTTCTTACCATCATGGTTCAAACCCCATATAGGTGTATTTGTTGAGTGTTTATGGTGGGGATGAGGTGATGAGGTCCTCTGAGTGTGACCTAACACGTTCATATCTTTGGGTCAAAAGTATTTACCCCTTCTAAAAGTAAATTCTCTATAAGAATCTAACTCAATTTTAATATTTAAAAATAAATGAAAGTACATAATCAGGTCCTCTGAGTGTGACCTAACACGTTATACTTCATTCCAAACCTTTATTCATTGTTTTCTTTTTGGATGGGATGGGAATTACTTTCCAAGATATTGAACTAATTCAACATGCCTATCCATCTCCATAACGACCACCTTAACCCATACAAAAATTGAAAAATAAATAATTAATTGATTTAAATATTTTGAAAGAAAAATGTTTATAAGTAAAAATAAATAAATAAAAACTCTTGTTTCTCAACTATTTCTTAACTGAATTTCTACTATCATATAAAATATTATGATAAATGATTTATAAATTTCTGAAGTATCTCAAAGATAAAATTAGAGATGACCCATACACACAAACATAGTAATATTCATCCAGAATACTTCTGATAAAAACACAAATATATAAATACTTAACTGAATAACTATTTATGTATACATATGCGCTATTCGATGATGGAGGGACTTCATAATAATTATTTTTAAATGGAGTGGCTGCTTTAAATATTTTTAAATTATTATTTTAAATGGAGGGGTTCTGAATTAGATATTTGACTAAGTTTTAAAGATAAATCTAAAAAGCCGTCCAGTTGGCGTATGAGTTGGTTATTGGCGGGGATTCTACTTAATGCCTTTAAATCAAATCGTGCATCTTGCGTTTGTTTTTTTATGTGAAAGAATAGAGGAGAGAATCAGAGGTCTACAAAATAAATTCAGAGCGATGCCAATAAATAGCTCTAAAACAGCTCTCTGATTTAGATCTTGAAAAAGAAAGAAAATCTATTTTCGATGGCGTTGCAGAGAAAACATGTGAAGGCAGGGCGGATAATGGCACTACTGATTTTCCTTCAAATTGTAACAGAGCATAATGTGCAGTCCGCGGATAGCTGTAACGCAAACCCTGCCCTTCAACTCCCTTTCGAAACTTCTGCCTGCACAGAAGTCTACAAGAATTACATTCTACGGGTACTTTGCTCTTTTTCTGCTAGTTATGCTTCTTTTTTCTTTCTTTTTTCAGTGTGGTTGCTAGGATTCAAACTCTCGTCGGCCGGCTTACATCAAACATTGGATCAAGCAGAATTTGAGTGGTTCCGCATATTTGTTGTACTATGAAGATTATAAAGTCCTTTGGACTGCTATTGTAATGTAAATATGCGCATTGTAATTGTAATACAGTTCGCCAGCGCAAATCTCAGTAGTCGGAATTCCATGGACGATTTGGGCAATTTGTTTTTTGAAAACGAGTAAAATATTAACAAAATTCATTGCGACCTTTCTCTCATTCAAAGAATTTGGTGAGGTGGTCGTACAATATATATTTTAGTCGAATCTTGCAAGAATAGAAAACGCTTGTATATATTATTGTTTAGAGATTGTTTCTTTGTATAGTGAATTAATTTGTTCAAGATGTTCGATTAAGATTTGTTTGTTATATTTATATAAAATTTCGTAGCAAAACTATTTATTTCATCGCAAGTTACAGGGTAAATGAGAGATTCGAGTCTTTTAGACGCTGCACATCTAGAGCTCAGAATCCAATCATAAATATGTTATTGCTAACAAACGGCTCGTCAGCCTCGTAGAGTGTTCAACTGAACATAGCCGTGTAAAAGAAGTCATCTCCTTAAGGTTTCTTCTGTTCTGATCCTTACAGAGTTTATCACAATTTATGGCCTGGCTTGTATGGTTTAGGATTTTCCCCCTTTTGAGTTTCCATATTTGTTAATTCTGTAACTAGTAAAATATATTCAAGATACGTAGAGTGCTCAACTAAAAATATTTGTCTAATTGTCGAGGATTTCCCCTATTTGAGATTTCACATTTGCTAATGCTGTAAGTAGTTAACCAGACACGTCTCAGCCTTGTAGAGTGCTCAACTAAAAATGTTTGTGCAAAATGAGTTATCTCCTTAAGGTTTCTTCTGATATAACGCTTCCGAGTATTAATCACAATTTACGTC
This sequence comes from Sequoia sempervirens, assembly GCA_007258455.2. Lineage (NCBI taxonomy): Eukaryota > Viridiplantae > Streptophyta > Pinopsida > Cupressales > Cupressaceae > Sequoia > Sequoia sempervirens. Next base: position 17,919 of record VDFB02038990.1, read on the forward strand.
CTGGCCTGTTCTCTCTTGGGACTTTTCTCTCATTCAGTTTTTATATTTGTTAATGCTGTAACCAAAAACACCATTATTTCTCAATTCCTACTCTCTTCACACGTCCACATATGTAGTCGTTTCTCTGATGATGAGTGAGGTAGATCATTCCAACGCTGTTATCTAAAAGTAATGAGAAAATATGTAATCCTTTTTTACTTTCTACTGTTTCAAGTTATAGCTTGTATTCTATCTCACATATCAAAGATGAATGAAGTTGACCCAACATATGATCATAGCAAATTATAGAGCAGATGTACTCTTCACGTTTAACTGCATAGAAGTCAACATAGGGTTGTTTTTTGGACTTGCGCACTATAGCACAGAAATGAATTGGGGGCAACCCAGAGAGATTGGAATAGAAAATGATAATAATGATAAAACTACCCTAGGTGAACTCATAGGGGCACAATTTATGAATTTAAAATCCATCAGTTACATAGATAGTTGTGTTCATCATATTTAATGAGCACCCAGCTTGTCAAGCTTAAACATATTCTATGTTTATCCTCGATCCTTGACCTCTTTTTCAGTTTATGCGCTGTAAGCATTTTTATGTGTGGTGCACTATATAGCAGTCTACCTGTTCTAAAGAGGATTATAAAAATGTGTGTTAACCGACTTTGCTGCTGCTAGAACACTCTCTGCCTGAAAGAATAATAAAATTTATCCTGTCTTTATTGTCTTGCAGCAGTTGTATCTCTATTAATTCCAGCTTGGCAGTAACTTCAAAATTTATCTGTACGTGAACAACTGAATTTGCTGACATTGACCTATTAGGCTTGGTTTCTAGGGGCTCCTGTTCACTTGCTTAATAATCTTGAGCCTCTACCTTCATTTGTAAGTATAAAATCATCAATGCATTGATCAATAAGTTCCAGGAGACACTCTTCTTGAAACTCTGTTCGACAGAGGCTGCTCCTGACTTGGCCACGTCAAGCTTTCTGTAGAGTAGAGGCTTTAATATGTTTGCTGGCCCTCAGTCTTCATGCTAAAATTTTTGAGTTCCTTATGGAAACTACAATTTAACATGAAAACTGGTAATGAAACCCTTTGGATACATAAGCTGTTTGTAAGATCATCTTCACATCAACAGTATAAAGCAGCCAGTAAGAACTACACGTCCTTACCTGCTTATGGAAATCAACTTCATTTATTAAATGGCTGCTTTATTTTGTCTTCTTGAGTCCCATGTTACCTAATAAGCAATTATAATACAAAGTTTTGCGCTTAGCAGAATTTCAATTTTCCCCTTCCTAACAGAGGAAGAAGGTTATATTTATAACAACACGATCTATAGTCAAAGATTTGTTACAGACTATCCCACCAAAGGAGATACAAGGCAAACATCTAAGGCACGTGCACCCACATCTTACACAAGCTAATAATCAAACACTATGGTGTGAGTGGAGACCATCACCATACCATGTCTTGTGCATGGGCATTCCCTGACATCCCTAACTTGGGACTTCAACGAATTCTTGTCTCTATTTATTAGCCAAATGGAGATAGCAAATAAAATAGAGCAAGCAATTTCACAAATATAAATGATTCATTTTGTTTCATCTTAAAAAATTATGCCATTCACTAATAATGCAGGCAATAATTATCCTTTCTCTGGGATCTTCCACTTGTTGTGGACTATAGTTATCCAACTAACGTAGATCCTTTTACTATTCATGGGAAATAGATTCCGACTAATAAGGACCTTATATTATTTATGGGAAAAATATATCCCACTATCATGGATCTTCCACTCTTGTGGGCAAGAGTGATCCAGCTAATGTGGACCTTTCATTGTCATGGACAAGAATCACCCAACTAACATGGATCTTACGCTTTTGCAAGCAAGAGACATCCAACTGACATGAATCTTCCACCTATTGTTAGCAACAATTATGCAACTAACTTTAATCTTCCACTTATCATGGGCAGTCGATAGACAACTAAGACGGATATTTTAACTTCTCATGGGCACCCATTATTATCTCCTTTGTGAAGTGTACTTAGCAACTATATTCAATCGAAATGAATAGCACATGTATAAAACTCAGCAATTTGCATTTACAAAGTATGTATTGAAGTGAGTGGGATTCTAGAGCCTATCAAAGAAGTCAAATGTTCAATCAATGCCACAGTTAAAGCTGGCCTTTAGTCAAACTGTTGCTGCAGAATAGTCAACACCACAACTTTTGATGAAAATTTATCAAGTCAAACTATAGTAGATCTATTCTTCAGCTTGATAAATGCAGGCAAAGCTAGTAGTTCTTCAAAGTTCATCTTGGTTTATCACTTAAAGTTAGGAGTTAAAATAGTAAGATTTCTGAAAGATCAGTGCCAGAAAGTCAATGCTCATATCAGAACTGATCATTGCAGCAGAGAAGTAAGGTCACTGGTCAGACTGTATTTCTGCTTCTTAGGCATCAATTTCTATGTTGGGGACTTAAGATTTCACAAAAATTGCAAAATTGTTTGAATGGGTCATTCATTGACCAGTCGATAGACATTTCTCTCCAGTCAATGTTAAGGTCATGCTGATCAACTGACATCAGCAAGGTTGATTTAAAAAAGAAGAAAGACTAAATGTGGGTTGGTTAGGAGAGAGGAAACTAGAGCTAGAGATTTGTGACAGTTTGATTTTGACTTTGAGTTGACGGTGTCATCTGGATTAAAAGAGATTATAAAAAGTACAATAGTGATGTCATTGACAATATCATCTTTTTGTGCCTCCTGAGTTGAATGTCATCCTTGGTCTTTGTTCTAAGATTGTGAAGGTTCAAAATGTAGTTGATGACTTTGAGGTTAAGTGAAACTCTATTAAGAACCATATCAAGAACTCAATATTTTAAGGCACAATGAATGATCTTGATGGTATCAGCTGTCCATAAGGCCATCTCAAGTTCAATTCACCATTCACATTTATGCTGGGTCTTATGGAACTGTACATACCATGGGATTATGCCTCGTTCTGGATCTACCGTTTGGCTATAAATACTCTCTCCGCTCTTGTTCTTGAATCTTTTCTATATGAAGCTAATTTTAATCAGTCACAGTCAATGACATCTGTAACTTCCAAATTTGCAACATTATGTTTTCTATTAAAAACAATATTTTGCAAATATATCTCAATGAAAATGAGTCAATTGTTCTCTATCCAAAGATCATAACAAGCCAAACCCTTTTGAAAAAGACTTACCTTTCAATCTGGGATCTAAGCTATATATGAAGTTTTTGACAGACCAAATATTGCTGCCAGGAGTGTCGAAAGTCAAACCAGGGTCCAAGGTCAAACCACAACTAAGACACTGAATATTTGATAAACTCCCCAGCTTTCCAGATTTCCTGCCTTCTGTTTTTCAAACATACATCATATAATGCATTAAGGATCGATTAGAGTGCATTAGTGGATTCAATAGTAGGCAAATTAGTAGGTGCTTCTGGGCCTTCTTTGAACATAGGCTGGGAGACCTAACATATCTGCTTTGAGTCCAACATATGAAGAATTGACATATTTCCTCAGATCATTGATTCTCACTGTAAAGTTGTTGACCCTGCTTGAAAGGCCTTAAGTCTTCTCAATGAAGGCTTGATGGTTATCCACATAAGTTTCTGGCATTGATAGATATCTTTAAATTTCTTTCTTCACTATACCCCAAATTTATCCCATTGACAGCCACCCGATGCATAACCCAGATGTTCCATACACCTGCATTGTCTGTGGAGTGCAACAATGGGAAGTCTTGTGAATGATTGGACTTAAGACAAGACAAACTCTGGGATTGAAAGGCCAACTCCTTGTAAGATGTGCAATGAGCTCTCAATAACTGCTTGTAGAGAAAAGGTCCAAGGGTAAAGAGAAGAGTGCATAAAAATAAATTCTAATGTATATGGGCAATGTGCCAAGATCAAGATAGACTTTCCATGACAGAGGGCTTATAATACATGATTTAATAGTCATCAACAATGGAGAGACGCATTTACAACAATGAAAGTAAAGGAACAATATTTGCACGGTCATTAGTATACACAAGGTTAGAAATTATCCATAAGGGATCAACAAATCCTGGACACATTGACCAAGAATACCTGGATGCAAATGGAAAAATAGAGAGAAAGAAGATTTCCCAGCAAAATGAATGAACATAGAAAGTATAGCATCTTGGTTATCAAAGTGAACATGGTAACAAGCAACACAAAAGAAGGGACAAGTCACACATTTGCATTAACTATGAAAGGTTCAAAATAAAAGAAATAAATCTGCTTCCAGGCTTGAATTTGCAAAACAGTAGGGCTTTGCCTAGAAATGTAATGTCCCCTACTTGGGATATTCCTAGATTTTTGCCCTAAAAGCAGACAAAATAAGAAATTTCAAATTTAATACATTTAAGATTGTAAATTTACCAACTGAAATGCCCTTTATAAGATATGGATCCTGGTTTAGGTCCTGCACACAATATGTAATGTCCCTTGTTGAGGGAGTAACTGATTTTTGCCCAAAATTAACAAATCCAATTATACAATTTATTTACAAGAGTATTCTGTCATTAAATTACACAATAGCAATTGAATTTAGGAAAATAATCATCAAACAAAATCATAATGTAACATGCACACTATACCCAACCATATTAGGAACTTGAGGGTAAAAGCATAATGGGGCTCCGGAAGACTGTCCTCCACAGCTAAGCCCAAGATTGCCAAACAACCAACCGAGTCAATCCGACCCCTTGGCCCACAAGCAATCCAACTCGATGGGTGCTCTACTTAATTGAGGGGAACCCGTACTCCTGCATCTCCCTATTATGTTTCCTTGCCAATTCCTAATATGATTGCTTTATGAAAATCAAATGAATAATTACTAATCCTAAGATTCTTGATAAATTAGCAAGTTTATATATATATATATATAAACTTACTTCCCGAATATATTCTTGCTAATAATATTTAATCCAACAGATTTCCTATTCTGATTTCTAATTCACTTTTATTTTCCAATCTGCTTTATTCATTCCATATGGATCCCCAAAATTTATGCTTTTTTCCAATGCATTTGTTCTGCCTTTTATACCTTCAAATGAGGAGGGGTCACATCCTTTCATTGTTTATCTTAACAAAGGACACATCCTTTCCCCACCAAGCGCTGCCTCTTAACTCTTTTAATTATTAATTATATATCTCCTTGTGGATCACTGCATTAACAGTTTCCTTTTATTAATTCCTGCCTTCCTTTGTCTAACGTTAATCGCTGCTTTTTTTTGGGAGATTATTAATTATTTAATGTGGATCCCATCGCTGTCTCAAATTAAGGTTTGCTGCTTTTAATTAAAGTTCGCTGCCACCTTATTAGAACCTCCGCCTTTAAACTTTTTTACCTTGGATAATTTCATCGGGCCTTTTTGAAACTTCTGTGGTCAATGATTTGAATTTCTGTGCACTGCGATCAAGGGCATGCCAAGAAAACCCTCTCCCATCTCATATGTGCTCATACAATTATAGCCCAAAAGAGAGAAAGGGGAGATAGAGAGAAGAATTGGGAAAGAATGCAACATATCCATGATTTACAACAAATCCTGCATCAAAAGGTTACTTTGAATGATGGACACATGTTGCAACCCTACAACTTAGCATGGCATTTTCCTTTAAATTCGTTGCAGCTACTTCTCCCCGGTGTTGAATTCTTTGTAGACAAAGGGATGCTCAATCAAATTTGATTTTGTTGTGTAGGTACAAAAAAATCCATATCAGATCAGATTTTGTAGGAACAACACCCATCCCTCAAGGACTTAAATTTGTCTTGCTTCCTTCACATGACTCAATACATTTTGATTTGCCAATTGTAGATTATGCCATGTCACTAATCCAGGCAACCAATGTATTCAATTTCCTTACCAATGCCATTAAAACACCAATTTCCCACATGCGTTGCACTTCTATTGTTCCACTTAGGATAGAATAATTCTCATACATGGCATGCTTGAAGTTGGGAACCTACAAGCACCTCCATACTCTATTTTTCCTATTGGCATAGGCCTAACCTTTGAAAGATCTTGGATTGTTGATCAAGGCTGATTAGATGGCCAATGGACATTGAAATACATTTCCACTTAAATCTCCCTTTAGCTCCTATGCCTGGTGGAGTATGCAACAATAAAATGCCTTTATCCACCTTTGCCTCCCTCTTACCAGTCACATGTCGTGTTGTGTACACAAGCCTGTCAAGCACAACATGTCATAGTCTCACTTGATATCATGCAAGCAAACTCCTTTGATGATTTTTCTGATTGGTTCAATGGACCAATAACAATCAATTGCACCAATCAAGATATACCATGTGGCCACCCCTTATTTGTTTGGGCTCAAAGCAATATAGACAAGAAGCATATGTAGACCTAAAATTGGATGAGGTTGGCATATGACATCCTTGAGTCCAACAGGGGTCTTTGGATGTGTTGATGTGGGTTTTGACCCACCAACATACTTGCAAGTTGTGAAACCTATAGGGTGGAATGATAAAGGTTGTTCCCCTACTTAAAAGGTGGCTAGCCTCAAGAGTCTTCATCAAATATCTGTAAAATGATTCAATAGATACACAAGTTTTACTATAACCCTTTAGTTGGAAATGAACTTTGGCTGGTCCACTCACAAGGGTTATGTGAATTTTAGAATAATCGACATGAAAAGAAACCCACTTACTGAAAATGTACACTATTAGTCAGCATGAATTTTCAATTCATTTAAAACCTTAAATATGCGAGTGGAAGATGAACAATCGTATGAATAAAACTCACATGTTTTACAAGTTTAAAATATTGCCTTATATGGTTTGAAATTAATCATTAAGATCCTAATCTAACACCATTATCAAAAAATGGAACAAGGAAAGGGGAAAAGAAAAGGGTTAGAGAAAGAAAAAGAAAATCCAAATCCATTCTTGTTCATCCTACACATCATTCTGCAAATGGACATATTCAATATCGAAATCAATCTCTAATGGAGTAGTTACCCACAGTCCAAATGCGAGACAACACGATCGTCAAAGGAATTGAATATAAGTGAAAAATAGACTTCCTTTTAACTAATGTGGTCTAGATTACCACACAAAACATCACATGTTAAATCCATCAACATTTTGTGAATTAGATCAATAAAATTATGTGGAAAGAAAGAAAATTTAGAGTTTGAAAACATTGAAAAATTGGAGCAAAATCTGGTATATTGTATTCATAAATGGTTTCCAGCATTTCCAACATAAACAACCCTTAACAATGAGTTTCAATTAAGTATAAATAGGCACATTTGGATGGGAGGACCAAGAGTCATTCCCTCCAAGAAAACACATGAGACAAGAATGTGAAGAGTCATTTTGGACCTTTTCCTTGCACATTCTAATATTACAATAATATACATAAAAGAAAATGTTAATGTTGCACATTAACATGATCCTTTATGCAATAATTTCTGGTTATAGGTTTGGAATTTATTCACTGCAAATTTTATTATATCAACATTAAGATCATCTGGGTGCACAAAGCGGATGCTAGACTGAACAAAATTATTGAAGACTAATTTATCGACTTGCTTGTACTGTGACATTTTCTTTTCAAACTCTTCACAAGCCATCCACACTCTCATTAACCTGGTAATTGAAGAAGAATCAAAATTGGCCCTACTTGATGATTCAAACTTCAACATATCATCAAGTGTTCTCAAACCCTGGACTATGTTGAGATCACCTTGAACATTAAATGTCTGTCATCCAATTTTCCTTGCAAAATCATTTACTTCAGTCAAAATATTCTAAATAAAATTATAAGATATCTTGAGCCTAGTCTTACATCCTTTCAAAATGCCCTACTTGAAATTAAAAATTTCAAATATTTTCTATGTAATAGCTCATCATTTCTCCCCAAAACCTTTTCATTAATTAGAAACTGATAATTAGTAGTTGACAGTTCTGAAATTATAGGCAAGTCATTATCTATCTCTGCCAATTCTTGATCAATTTCTCCTTCTACCATCTTAGTTGCCTCTTCTCTGCTTTTCAGTCTTTTGCATATTGCTACCATCCTGTCGATTGTTTTGTAACTTAGTGTCATCAACTCATTACTCCATGTTCTTATGGCAGTTACAATATTTTTAACTTTATTGACTTTAGGTATTCTTGATCCTATCGATGATTGTGTACCAGGAGTTGTTGTAAAGGGATCAATAGGACCTACTAGATTTTCAATATATGAAGTTAATGAGCTATTTTATCTTTAAGCTCCTTCATAGCTTTGTCTTTTTTCATTTTCTTCAAGATCCACTCAACTGAGGCCTTAGCAATCTGTGCTCCCTCTTCTCTAGTAGGCTTCCCCAATGTAATAGTAGTGATTGTGTAATTTGCTAGTTGCATTTCAACTACCAACACATCTTTCAATGAGGTGACAATCCTTATGCATTAGTAGTTATAGTGGATCTCACTTGGGCTTTCTTGGGAAGAGGCGGTTTAATAACCATAGATGGAAGTTGGCAAAGGCATCAGTTGGAGGTTGAAATGTCCTCTTCTTGCTTTGTATTATCTAATTAAACCATTGTAGAACATTGGCAGCTGTTGCTTGTTGTTGGGTAGAACCTTGACTTTGCAATTGTTGTTTCCCCTTTTGCTGTTGTTGTTGGGAATCTTTCTGCAACTGAGCATTTTTTTGTCCAGCTTGGCCTTGGACTTGCTATACTCTTGGAACACTAGTGGGTGGAGAAGGATTTCTTGCAGGAGGAGGAGATTTTCTTAGAGGAGATCTTCTCGGTGAAGGAATGGGTGTTCTTTGTGGAGGCGAAGGTTTCCTTTTTGGGAAAATAGAAGGTTGCCTTAGAGGAGTGGAAGCAATACTTTCAAAAGATGAGGACTTCTTAGGGGATTGGGTCCTATGGGAGATGGGAGAAGTCTTTTCAGAAGAGGAGACTATTTCTTATACAATTTGAGAAGGTGGATAAGGTACAATGTGGGAAGGAGATTAAGCAAGAGGAGGAGAGTGAGCAGGAGAATAATTTTTTTGTGGTTCGTTATCAATAATATTGAATTTTTTAAATTCTTTAGAAGGAAGTCTATAACTGATTCTCTTATCATTCGACCATTTTTCTATTCTCTTCAAACCTCTCCTTTATGCTCACAAAAGGGTTGGTTCAAGATTTAAAATTGGTTCACACAAGCGCCATTTATGCTCACAAACTAGTTTTGGAGAATTTTTAGGGTTTTCATACTATCATTCTTGACTTGAAAAAAATGTTGTAATTTGTAATTTGTAATTTGGCATATGAAAGGACTCCGAGAAATATAAATGATTTGCACTTTTACTAAATTTAACATAGTAAAACTTAACCAAAATGATATTAAAATGACCTTGAAGGCTTGTCAAGCATTTACAACTTCAAAATTCACTTTTTAGCAAATGGGTAATGAGAAACTAAAACATAAAGTGAAAATTCCCAACTTTGCAAAAGTGATCAACTCCTAATGGAAAGCAAGGGTCCCCAAAATTTCAAATTTTGGGGGCATGTTGTGAAGGTTGACAACATGATGCAACTTTGACCAAGCCATGGAATCAAAAGCTCTTGTCAAACTCTATAACATCAATAGGATAAAAAAAACTAAAGTTTCCCATGGACTGACCATTAGATTGATGGGCTTTAATGATTGGTGGGAACTGTGGGCAATGGAAGCACAAAAATGACTTGATCCCTTTGGGCGCCAATGGATTAAGAGGTCCAATGGTTGGTGGGAATTTATACTTCAAATGGAATACTTCCCTTGTGCCATATTGGAACATGAAGAATGGGGCTGCCATGAATACAAACTTGGAGCTTGGCCCCAACATAGAAAGATTGAATATTTATGTGATGTCCCCAATTTTTAATATGCCCAAGAAGAAGAAATCAGATTAATTAATTAAATATTAAAATTGTCTTTCTTTACTTTAAAAATACTTTAATTAATTAATTGTTTAGGGCCAATCATATTATCTATTACCACAAGTTTGGTGATATGATTGGCCTCCTTTGTTTATCTGATTGAGTACCAAGATCTTGGAGATCATGTCCTGCCGTATACCCATAGATTTCTTGTATGCTCACAATAAAGTGAACACATATTAAATTTAATAAATATGTTAGACCTTGGTTATCATGTTTCATGGAACAAGGAATGAATCCCACCACATTTTGTGAAATTGACTGGCACAACCATAATTTCACAAAACATGTTATACAGTTTTATGTTCTTAGAAAAAGAAATCACAAAATATGATAAACTTTGTGTTTGATAAAAATAACATCCACTAGGATGCTTCTTTCGAACTTGGTTTAAATGATTCGCTTTGCAAGTTTTTACATATATAGTTCCTGTACATTTCAGTAGATTTGTGTCTCATCTATATTCATGTGTCTTGTAGAAAGATTTTCAAGAAATTCCTTGACATTAATTTTTGGTTTCATTTTTTTGTGTTCTTATAATCCTCATCTGTTTGTGTAGATTCATGCATATCTCTGTTCATGTGTTTAGTGAAAGGATTTTGAAGAAACTCATATAAGATCATATATTCAAGTACCACAACATTTAGAGCCATAATTCTATTTTCTTGGCATCAATTAATTGCTTCGTCTAAGTTGCTTCAATTCTTCATCATCTCCTAGACCAAATTTACATCATTCACACTTGTGACCTTGATAATGCATTTATCCCCATAACCTTTTTATTTAAGTTGATTCTTAACTTTTCAACTAACACAATCCATCTGTTTTCTCTTGAAATTATTAGCTTTTTATGTCGAAAGTTTGACATGGTACTTCTAGATCTTGACAACATGAGTAGTGGTAGACTGTGGTATTAGATGAGATAATTTTTCTCTGCATCTTTTGTCTGAACTATAAACATATGACTTTGAGTGCATAAATAGCTATAACAATTGCACCAACAAATAACTTCATAGAAGAAATGAGAGATCAAACCTAAGAGCCAATACCAAGTTTATCTTGATTAAGGTTTAACTTTATATTTCTGTCAAAACCAATATTTTGAATATTGCCATTAGTTTGTTTATAGTAAATACTATTTTAGCTTAAGATGTATTTTCTATTTAGTAATTTCTCCTATAGAATCTATTCGGTTTTAAACAACTCTCCCTGCTTCATGCACGTTAATTGGTGCCATCCATTTTTTCATAATTTTCATCTTTATAGGGTCTTGAGAAAGTATCTTTGGTTGGCAAAAAAGAGCATAAATAGGATCACAAGAAAATTTTCTTGACAAATTTGCAAGAATCTTCTCTTTTCTCAGAGTTCCAAGATCACTATGAAATGTTTCAAATATACTGCTCTGTTCTAACTGAAATCAATATATCATTAAAGGTCAGCATTCTCATGTCATTATTAAGGATGGAAATTTAATACCAGACAACTAATTCAACTTTTGAGAAAATTTTAATCAATTGCATGTAACCTAGTAAAACTGCATCATTTGGCAAGTGAGAAAAAAAGCATACTTGATTGTTACCCAACACGCTGTAGATAACATATCTGCATGGTTCTGTTCTTTTTGAAGATTTGGTGCTCTGAACAGGTATATCTATAGCTGGCTATATAGTTGATTGAGTAAACCACAGATCAAATTTACTGCATTTTTTATCATACAACACCTAACTTCTATGGGGATAAATAAGAGTATCTTGAACACTGCCCTGATTAAATATTGTAGTCCACATCGCTCTGTAAGGAACATGTTGACAAATATTTAGATAAGGCTTAGTTTTATGATTTATCTCAACTTTGACTTCAAGTAGTGTCCATAAGGCATACTAGTAATTGGTAGTTATGCTGGCACAAATTTTATCTATGATTATAAAATATAGGAAACTCAAGAAATTCTTAGTTAGCATGTACAAATTATATTCTTTGCTCTTCCATGTACAGTTTGTTAGTTTTAGGATCAGAAATGAAAGCAATCAGAAAATGCAACACATAAGACAATGAACACAACAAGATACCCTAGGAAAACCCTCCTACTCGAGGGAGAAAAACCCAACAAGAAATGATCTCTCTTATATATGTCAGATGAATAAGAGCAGAAGTCTGCTTACAACTCAGGCCTTACTCAAGGCCAAATTAATACAATGAATAATAGCACCTCTACTTGATGCAAAGATACAAATGAATGTGATTGACCTTTAGATCGAACTGCTGCTACTAAATGATCTACTGCTATAGAATGATCTTCTTCTTAAATGATCTGCTGCTGGAAATGGCACTTTGCTGCTTAGGAATGCGAATGATGAGAGAATGTTGTGTTGATGTTTAAATGAATGATCACCACCTTGTATATATACAAAACTAGGTGACTTCTCATCTAGGTCAGCTCCCTTAGAAGATGAAAAATAAAAAAATATTAATTGCAACATGAAGGCCGACTAACCTTGAACTAAGGAAAATAGCTCCCGAAGCTATAAAACACTAACACTCCCTCTTAACTAGGGAGGTATTTTCCAAATATCCTCGTCATGGAGTCTCTCAATATGACGCTCATAATGGCTGCACCCACATCTCAGTCTCTGACATGTACAAGAGTTCATCACGGAGTCTCTCAACATGATGTCGTCATGGAGTCTCTCAACATGACGTCCACAATGGCTACTCCCATGTGTGGAAATAAACACATCTCAATCTCAGAGATGTACAAGGGTCCATCACGGAGTCTCTCAACGTGATGTCGTCATGTAGTCTCTCAACATGGCGTCTCATCTCAATCTCAGAGATGAACAAGGGCTCGCACCTCATATTTCTCCGTCTTAGAGAAATATACACTACAAGGGCTTTCACCTCATATTTCTCCGTCTCAAAGAAATACACACTACAAGGGCTTTCACCTCATATTTCTCCGTCTCAGAGAAATATACATTACAATAAGTCTTCATGATGATGTGACTCCCTTTGAAGCTCCAAGTACTGGCATCAACCTCCTAACCTCCTCATCCAAGGTTGCCTCTGTTGGTTTTTAGACTCCCTCTGAATGTTTTTTCCTCCTCTTTGAAGAAACTGATCGACTTTAGAATAAGAAACCTTCTGAATCGACTTTAGAACTTGGCTCCTTCTGAGATGTCCCTATGTCAATTTCCATAGTAGAAACATGTGTAGACCTTAATTTGCAATCTCGAGCAAAGTGACCATACTTGTCACACCTATAACATTGAATGTGAGAGAGATCCTTCTTCTTCTTTGGTTCTGGGGCAGAATCTGATTCTTTGTCTCTATTCCTCTTTCTTCATTTGCCTCTTTCTCTAGAAGTATGAGTAGCAAGAACTTGATTTTCTACATCATGATAGTTTCGCCCAATTCCTCTTGCAGTCAACCTGGACTCTTCTTGAATACAATCAGCTCGAAGACGATCAAACTTGGGCAACTTAGATCTCCCACTGATGCTTTGAATAAAGGGTTCCCAAGATTGAGGAAGACCATTTAGTGTCG